>PVJD01007024.1:0-89811 GCA_004026545.1 Mormoops blainvillei | reverse complement strand
GTAATCAAATATATTTTCAACATTAGGTTAACTGTATGTTAAAGACAAATTTATCTATTAGACAATGTTTCCAAAATTATTTTGTGCTGTTTAGTTTACTAACAGTGCTTTGATGTCATCCAAGCTGTCATCCATATGTAGGGGGGCATCCGTGTTTACCTTTCTCTATTCTCCATTTACTTTTATGTTAATAGGAAACATTTCACAGTGAGGTAGTTTAGTTCTGGTTATATTACATGGGTTAATAACGCCTGCTTAAAAAGATTTCTGGCTTTTCTTGTATACTTATTATAAATGTTGATTTATATAGCAAATATCTCATAGTTCTTTTTAATAATGAGAATCGTATTGAATTTATGGATTACTTTGTGAAGATAATTTATAGGTTTAAAATATTTAAACTTCTCATCTAGAACTTTGATCACTCATAATATTTTTAAGTGTACTCTTTATCCCATATGGCAGTTGTGATTTTTTGTATTTGAAGATACTGTATTCTTATGTTGTTATTGGAGATGGAATATATTTTCATTATTTTTCTGGATTAATGATAACACTATTGATAATAGTGTTTATCAGTAATAAGTTTATCAGTAAAATAAGTGTAGGATATTTTCTTGTATTTTTAGTAGATTACGTTATATATTTCACTCATACCACCTATATATAACACAGTTCTATTTTATTCAATTGGTGCGTATTTTAAGATTTTCAAAGCCTAGATTTAACTTACAAGGTTAAAATTATAATTATATATATTTTTAAAGATTTTATTTATTTTTAGAGAAGGGAAGGGAAGGAGAGAGGGAGAGAAACATCAGTGTGTGATTGCCTCTCAAGTGCCCCCTACTGGGGACCTGGCTTGCAACCCAGGCATGTGCCCTGACTGGGAATCAAACTGGCAACCCTTTGGTTGGCAGGCCAGTGCTCAGTCCACTGAGCCACACCAATCAGGGTTATAGTTATATTATAAATCACTTTTATTTCCATGACTTTTGATGAAAATATCTCTCCTGATTTCTCTTTTGAGTATTGAGATTTGTTTATTTGATATATAAATTATATATCATTCTAACAGGTGTGATATTCAATATATAAACTGAAACAGTAATTTAATTCAATAAATATATGTGTATAATTTAAAATATATATTTTTGCTTATAAATACACCAAATCATAAATATTTTAATACTTTTTACCAAATAAATAACAGAGATTATAGCACAAATCATTCATCAAAATATTCTAATAATTTTAAGCTGTTTAGTGATCTCCAGAAATTATTGATTTGATCTTTTGTTTGACACAATGAGACATGATATGACAAGGAGACAAGCGTAACTTTTCCAAGGCCTTCCTGATTAAGATGATACTAGAGATTCTTCAGGTGCCTAAGAAGGGGTTTATGTCACTGGACAAGGTGTCATTTGCTAGTAACAGGTGGTCTTTTCCAGTGGGATTTCATTGTTTTCCACTCAAGAGAAGAAATGGATTTGCTGACAGAAACTGATTAGTCCAAACTGGACTCTTTACAGACCCATGAAATATGGGATTCTGAAGGGGATATGGGCGGGGTGGGGGGGCGTCTACTGTCAGTTGCTAGGGTCCACATTTTAAAGAAAAAAGACAGAACAAGGTCTCAGTTTGATTTCTTTCCCCGGGACTACTTGGTATAGTATAGGAAGCACTACCTCAAACTTTGGGGAATTTTGTTCAAACACCACAAGTCATTAGAGCCAGGCCGTCGTGCAAACATTCGTCTGCCACCACAGACCCCCGTAGATTCTCCAGAGGCAGTCTGCATGGAATCAAGCTTTCCCTGTGGCATTTCTTTCCAGGGTTTCCACAACATATAATCTTTCAACTTGGGGTGGCAGCCCCTTTGGTCGCAAAGGCTTTAAACCTGGAGGCAACTCCAGACAGCCGAGATAAAGTAACCACAGCAGACTCTAGCTTCATCGTCAAATCCAGAAATAAAACATTCCTTAGAACTGCAGTGTTTGGTTTTGGAAACTGTGTGGAGGGACTTTGGGAGAGGCTGAAATCATATTAAGAATAAATTAAGTTTTCGTTAATACATTCAGGATATTCATCCTCCTATTTTTCTGCTCTGAGGCCATTTGTGCACAAGATGTTTCAGGTTTTTGTAAGTTTGACCCATTAAACATTGTGAAAATATATCAATAATTGATTTCTCTACTGTTCAGAGTAAATCGGTTATATTTTATGAACCATATTTATTACTCAGGTAGTGGCTATCTCCACCCATTAAATAGTAAGCTTAATGAAGATAATGTTTTTTCCTGTTTTTATTCACTTCTTTTTCCCAGTCTCTGTGAGATAGCCTCGCACATAGTAGAGAGTAATATTTTTTTGTTGTTGGATGAATATGCATGGCTTGATTGTATACAAACTATAATTTATAATACCTGAAATATCTCATATATCTTACTTTAGTAAATAATTATTTTTCTGTGAAAGCAGGGATTGTGAATACATTGTTTCAGTCACTTTATTTGTATGAATAAAATAGCACAAACAAATAAAAACCAGATTTGCTTATCTACCTGCAGCTCTAAGCTTAGCTATGTGTGTGCAGTAAAATGCGGTATCCTTAAAAAATTAAATATAATTAAAGTCTATGTAATCGTTTTGGCGATATTTTTCTTCAAAGTCTCCATTATTGGACAATGGCTTTTATGCATAGCTGTATACTTGTACTTTCCTTATTATTATTTTATTTAATTATTGTAGTTATCTTCCTACTATTCATAATATAAATATTCACTCGTGCCACAATTTACACTCATTTTAACATGAGCTTTGCTTGCAGCACAGTTTAACCAATAAAATATTATTTACTCTTTATTCCTCATGATACAGTCTGCAGAAAATTAGTATTTTATATTCTATATAACCGACAAAGAAAAATAAACCTCATTGATGGCCTTGTGTTTCTAATTTTTTATCTAAATAAATTAGTCAGATGCACACGTGTTTATCTTACACACTATGTTGAAAATGCTGCGTGTGTCTGTGCGTTCAGGTAAATTGTAAAGTCCAGGCTAATCTGGCATCTGCACTAGTTCCTGAAACGTATGTTTTCACCACGCATGTATTGCATTATTGTTCTTGAAATAATTTTTCTGAGTTTGTTTTCTGATTGCTTAGATGAATTTCTAAATACAAGATTGAGGATTTAAGTTTTGAGGAGATAATATACATGTGTCTATCTATCTGCCTATAACAAGAATATGAAAGAGTTTGATGAGCATAATAAATACGTTACTCTCCTCCTTTGAAAACTGGACACTGTTAATTAAAACAAGTTAAAAGATATGACCATATTTGCTTTTACCCAAGATTTCTTTTAATGTGGGACAGATAAAATCCTGTTGTTTAATTCAGATATATAATAAGAATGATAAGAATTAGAGCAATTATATGATCTCATCCTGCCTATTGGGTATCCCATTACTATTTTATTGTTTTAAACATAGTATCCTTACCTCTATCCTCAAGCTATCTTTTCTCATTTTATCATGAAGGAAAAAAAATACTTAGCTAACAACACTAGGAAGCAAAAGTTATTAACTGAGAATGTAATAGGCATCTTTCTATATCCTACAGAGACGTGTACAATGAAAACAAAATCAATTGTTAGATACTAAGGCATTGCTCTACAACTCCATAATTTCTGCAGCTTTGTTGTTTATTTGTTTCAGTGGCAAATTCAGTAATGTGTTATCTGAGAAACAAGAGTGCCAGGGCTATAGATTTGAAAAAGTTAGGTTCTTGGAATGAGAGTTGTTCAAAGAAAAACGGATAGAAATCAACTTCAAAAAGGAAGAAAATATAATTTAGAAAGAGAATAAGAGCAGTAGAGTTTTACAGGGTGGGACAAAAATATGTTTACAGCTGTGAGTACACAAAGCAGAGTTTATTCTTTTATTATTATTTATTATTGTATTATTTTTCCTATGAGTAACTGTAAACCTACTTTTACCCCACCCTTCCTGACCTCCTGGGAAGGAAAAATAGGAAACAGTATCAAAGGGAGGCAGAGTATAGTGTAGGGTTGAAAGGACTCTGAAAAATAAATTGAATTCTGAACTGTTAATTTTTACTTGAGAAGATAAAAATTTATATGGGGAAAGTAAGATACGGGGTAACAACTTCCCAGTAAAATGGATGCGAATTACCATTTCTTTCTTCTATGTACTTTCAATTTTTTTTTTTTACCAATTGTGCTCTCTTCCCAGCCAATCCATTATGCTATATTATTTTTCTACTCTATTAAATCCAACATTAGCTGCTCCTTTTCTGAAACTGTACTGCACATATTTTTTTCTGAGAATTCTTCAAGTACATGTGTCTAATTTCCCAAGTGCATATTTTATTTTTCTAATTCACACAATACTGTGCTGGACTCATTTGATATATTTAATTTCATTTAATATAAATCCACTTCCGTACAATGACTATATGAACTCTTGACAAATTAGACCCAAATAAATATACACTACATACTTTCCAAACAACAAATCACCTCTCTCTTAGAAAAGCAAATAATAACAACCCAAATTTCATTTTGCTAGCTGTGGACCTCACACAGGAGGGAACAAAGTTTGATTTCCTGGTGGCAGCACTTCCGGGTTTAGCAACAGCAGGGCACAGCCGTCCTTCATAACCTCCTTCTTCTCAACTGCGAGTGGGCTCGGGCACTGTTATTCACCTCAAGGCAAACATTTTTCTCAAATTTTGAACAAGACTGAGTTGTAAGCCAGTAGGATATTTTCTTGAACAATATGCATAGTCTTTGAAGTCTATTGCAGTTTATAACAGAAGCTATGGATATTTGAGCATTTAATTTTCATACGGGCTGGATAAACTATAATTCTAAAGTGTTAGCTGATTATCAGGATTTTGTAGTGTTACGTGTTTTAGTGTTTAACTGAAGTCTACTTAATTTTGGCGTTTATACATTTAATTTTGTGGTATTATCTGTTGAATAAAGCTGTTGTTCGTATTGTTCTTAGAAACATTTTTGTTCTAAGATTATATTCCTTGATTTCTTTCAAGTTTTAAAACAAATGTATGAGATGATTGAGGGCCAAATACATTAATTTATTTTCCCATAATCACACAGATAGCCAGTGAGACGCGAACTTATTAGTGTCCCAGTATCCCAACTACTGATTATTTTCTTTCTTCGTCACTGAGATATTTAATGAATCAATATATATTTATGTGAATCTGCAGCATGTTTAGCACCACTCTGAAAGCTTAATAGTTGTTTGATTATTAATTATCTCATGTTTTGTGTGTTAGTCTTTGTATTTGTCTAAATTCTTAAGTTTGCTTTTCAGCTTCTTACTCACAGTCTTATAAGTAAGACACCTCTGAAAATCCCAAGTCAAGAAAGTTCTTGTACAACATTCTATAAGGGATAAAAGATCTTTTGTTTGCCAGTGTGTCATATTGACCTTAGGCTTAGAGCAAGAGGGGATGCAATCTTTTCTGCACATTCTCTCTTTCCTCCCATATTTACCTGGCTTACTGTTCATGTACTCAGAATGGACACCTGGCCAAAAAATTCTAAGCAATTCAGCGTTTTATATCTCTGACATTGCAATGCATCCTTCAAGTCTTCTTTGTTCAGAAATAATAAAAATAATTACTATTTGCAGATCATTCAATCTTAAAGTACTGAAACATTTAAAAAGAAAAGAACCGAAAGAATAATACAAATATTCTAAAAAGATCCTCCACATTGGATTTAGACAATAATCTGAACTGAATAGTCAACAAAGTTAACAAACTAAGATTTACTGAATTACATTTACATTGTGTCATATCTCTGTTTAATTTGCTTATAAGACTTAACAAGTGTACAGGTATTTTGTTAAACCAAGACAATAAGGCACACACTATAAATTGAAGTTGGCTGATGGACTGATCATTTTACCTTACCAAATTATCTCATATTGTACTTGTCCTCATCTCAACACAGATACCCACATACACACATAAATGCACAAGCACACATTTACTGCCCCCTCTATGTACTCATACCCGCCCCCCCCCCCACACACACACACTTGATGTGCTCCATAAAAGTCTTAGGAGTCAGACCTTGCAAAACAAATAAAAAAACTCTGTTTCTTAAATTCTAGGGACATTTAAAAACCTATCAAACTCCATTCACCCTTGAAGATGCTGTCCATTCCAGATTCTTCAAGATTTGAAAGAGAACACGGTTGGCATTTATTAAATCAGCTCACCGAGACTGAGCAATGGCTTCAGGGAAGGTGAGCTTGGCCTGAAAGGCAGTAATAAAACCGTGACCAATTTGTTTTCTGCCTCAGCCCCTCTCTGTGCTATTACTATGATGTGATCTATGTCATTTCACAATGTGAGGGATGGTTAAAATTAACATTAATACGAAGGAATTTTCTATCTCCACCCATGATATAAGAAGAGAAAAAAAAAGAGTTCAGCTTATACCTGTGCCCTTTGTATTAGAAAATTACAGTAACTACCTATGGATGTGATATGATATAAAGTCACTCATGTGTATAGCGGGACTGAAAACATCTAACGTGTGAGATTTAGCTGTCGCCTGGCATCCCGTATATATGCTTCATCTGTGTAGTGGTTAGCCACTATTTTCAGACCCTGAAGTTATGTCAGAGACATTATCTTCTGCCAGAAAGGTAATCTCATTTGGATGTGAAAGGAACATGACGCCTTGGGTTATTATGTGGATATTTTATCTGAGTCTGCTGCTGCTACTAAACTGTCAATATGATGGTTTTATTGATCGTAGTTTATAAGACAAACATCATATAGTTTTCGTGCTTGTCTTTAGGGATAGAGTATCTTTGAACTCATTTTTATAATTTTTATATTAAATCAAACTCAGTTTTATTATGCACCATTTTATCCTAAAAAAGTGATTTCAAATGACTTCATAATAACTCTTGAGCTAGAACGCATATTGAAGCCATCTTCCACTGTAAAGTGTGCCAAGTTTGTAAGGACACAGGACATCTTATCAGGAGAAAACCTGGGATTAGAGAATCAGAGTTAGAGAAATCAACAGCTATCACCTACCAGAATTTCCCATTATGCTAATACTTAATGAATATTGCAAACTGGAGCTTGAGCTGAGGTCAGAGTTCCTCCTACACAGAGTTGTTCTAGGGAGTGAGGAGTGGCAACATACAGATATACTTCTTAAATATACAGAGGTATCATAGGATACTTTTAACTGGGTCAGTAAGAAAGATAAATTACAGCAATAAATGGGGAAATTTAATTACCAAGGGCTTTAGAAAGGTTTTGAGTGTTGGGGTGCAACCCAGGAGAAGAGACTGCAAAGATAACAAAAATAATCATGTGATTCACTAAGAAAAACAAGAGAGTGATGGGGCAACTCAAAGAGTTAGAAATTTTTAGTTTTAGGTAATAATAAGCTTAGTAGTTAATGCGTGTAAAGAGCTATTGTTTCAGGAACTGAAGGTATGGCCCATCCTGACTCCAGGAGACCACAGGGAGTTCCACCTCTGTGCCCCAGAAGAGGCCATTAGTAATCAAGATGGTATCTGAGCCATTGTGCTCCAGGGAGAGACATCTCGCTGTCCAGGACACAGATAAAGATCACCCAGGACCCAGGACCCAGATAGAAAATCCCGGGTCAGTGATGAAAGGATGCTAGGGAAATTGCTGTTCTTCAGCTTTTATCTGATTAACCTCTTTCCTAAATTCCAAATCCTTTACCTACACTTTTTCCTCCTTATAAAAAAGGCTGGCTTGAAAGGAATTGTAAGATGGTTTGTTAGGTTTCATAACCTGCCATCTTCTCAGATCGCCAGCCATCTGAATAAAGTTCCCGTGAGGATGAAAGATTCAATCCTTGTCTCTCCTTATCGGTCTGGTAGTGACAGGGAGCACAAACGCCAGCTTTTCATTTTCAAGAGTAGGAGAAAAGCTACAGTTTAGCAAGTTGATAGGTACCCAGGACTCAACAGAGATCTCCCTAAATACTAAACTTAATACAGAGAAATAGTTTCAAACACATGAATCAGTCGATCTAAACATGTTCATATGCATCTTGTTTTTGGTTGTTTTTTTTTTCTATTTTTTTTCACTAAAGGATTGTTTTAGGATTTAGTTAAGCTAAATTGAAAATATTTTCTGCTGAGGTCTGAGAAGGAGCAGAAACATTTGTTTAACACAAATATTATTGAATTGATGGAGTTTACTTCATTTGTTTAACATACCCAAACATTGCTGGTAGAACCTTAGTTTTAGGGTTCTGACGCCTAACTTTGTGGCACCCTCCCTCTGATTTGCACACTTCCACAAAATGTGACATTACTGATTGACTCCTCTACAGGAGTTATTTTCCTAAATCTTGTAATCTAATAACATTGTCTTACCAGTACTAATGTTACTCTTAAAATAACTACAAAAGCTATGGCCATGTGTTTGGTAGCTGCACCTATCAAAAAGAGATTTAAAAAAAAAAGAGATAAAATTGATGATGATTAGTAATTTTTCACTTCATCCCGAAGCACATATTTTAAAATTCTGCTACAACAACAGGTTTGTAGCATTTCGTGAAAGGTGATCTCTGTGTGTTGTTATATGGCTCATCATGATGGGGTATGTGGGCTTGTTTTATCCCCTCTTAAATTTTGGGTGTTTGCAAAAGAATGTTTATGGATAAAGTATTTGGAGATTGGGAGGCTGAGACATAAAAAGTTTACATAACTTGTTCAAGGTCATGCAGCCAGTAATTGTTGTAGCTAGGACTCAAAGTAAAGAAGCAGTGTGACTACAGATTCTCTGATTGTTATTGCAATGCTATAATTGGAATGTAAATATAAATGTAATGTAAAATTGGGATAAAAATTTCGTCAACACCAGTTACTGGCTGAAAGTTTGAAGGATATAGCAATCGTCATAAACAGTAAAGCCTCATATAAAGTGTCTTGTAAAGCAATAAAACTGACATCTCTGAGGGCATGATAGAGACACTCATTGTATATATGTGTACACCCACACGAGGTTTTCATAAACATGTATACATATCACAATTATTTTACACACACACAAACATATAACTGAAAATGTGGCATATCTTTCAAAGGTACAGGTGGTCAGCTGAAGTCCTGTTTTTGCAGATCTCATTAAGATCTAAAATGTTTAGTTCACAGTGAATTCAGCTTAATTATGAAATAACAAACTTACATCTCCCTAAGTTTAACTTTTCAAAAGGAACTAAATTAGAAGCGTACAGCACGCAAGTGCCCATTTTTAAAAGAATGTGAATATCGATAATGTGCGGACTTAGCCCTTCAAGCTCCATGCCGGCCGTCCTCCACGCTGGGAAATGGGCGAAGCGACCCTGAATCCCATTCGCTGAACGCACCTGCACGTGCACCTGTGCAGACAAACTGCAGGACAGCGGAGGCAATTACAGGGAAATCAGACCATCTGGGTAGCTTACAAGGAATTGTTTTCTTTTTCTTCCACTTTTGCGGAGAGGTTTACCAGTTTGGGAGGATATTTTGATTCTAATTATATTTTCCCAACAGGGGTCACCTTGTAAAAAGGGAAAATTTACTATTCCTCATTTGTTATATATGTTTTGAGTGTAAATTTGGTGTAATACAGTAAATATAAACATGTATAAGTATATCATACTCATGTTTAATTCTTTTTTTTTTTAGCCTCACCCTAGGAAATATTTATTCTAGAGAGAAGGGAAGAAAAGGAGATAGAGAGGGAGAGAAATATTGATGTGATAGAGAAACCTTAATTGGTTGCCTTTCATACACACACTGACCAGGGAGAGAACCCTCAACCCAGGCATGTGCCCTGACCAGGAATCAAACCAGCGACCTTTTGGTTTATGGGATGATGCTCCAACCATCTGAGCCACACTGGCCAGGGGTCATGTTTAATTCGTGAATTTTATTTTTAACGAAAGCATTTTGCTGAGAAACATCAACTTTTTATATTACACAAAATCTGGACCTCCAATGTTTTTCAAACAATTAATTTAAAGAAATTCACTGAACATTTGAATTAATACTGCCAAAGCGTTTCTTCATTCCTCCCTTTCAGGACAGCATGGATGGAACTGGAGAGCATCATGCTAAGTGAAATAAGCCAGGCTGTGAAAGACAAATACCATGTGATCTCAACTGTAAGAGGAACCTAATGGACAAAACAAACATAGAGCAGAATAGAACCAGAGGCATGGAAACAAGGAACAGACTGACGGTGACCAGACCAGAGGGGAGGGGCGATGGTTATGATAAACAAGGAAAGAAGGGGAAGGGCCTAGTCAAGGAACATGTATAAATGACCCGTGGACATGGACAACAGGGTCCCACATGGACTGTGGGAGCAGGGGGCATTTGGGCAGGGCAGGAGAGAGCAATGGGGGGAAATTGGGACAACTATAACAGAATAATGACAATTTAAAAAATCTTAAAATGCAAAAAAAAATATGAATTAGATTTTTTAAAAAACCAAAAACAGACTACCAATGGCTTCCTTTCTCCCTAAAATTAATTAGTGAAATGACTCGTATTGTTTGATAATTTAACTGTGATGTTAAAATGCTGGTCTGTTTTTCCTGGGCCAGGCCTTGCAGCAGAGGAAGTGGCGGGAAGTTGCCACCAGCCAGCTGAGCTCCGCCACCTTCATATCTGACAGTCTTTGTGGGGAGTGACGGCGGCAGAAAAGGCTAGGAGCAACCTGGCTGTGGTCAGACATAATCGTATCAGTGAACCTTTGATCCCGGTTTGGAACCGGTGAAATTAAATAATATAATTTTAAAAACCAAGCTCAAAATTCACTTTACACTACCCTGTTGCCAACAGTGATATACATAAATTTTCAGTGAAGCTCTAGGGACATTGAAGAAAATTACTTCTTTAACATGACCTAAATTAACACTGTAGCACTACTCTGACACTATTATTTACTAAAATTATCAGAGGCAGTCTAGCTAAATTTAATCTTTCTCATGTGTTCAGACATGGGGAATTGGTAAAATAATTAACAACTTCATTATGAAACTATACACAGGTCTTGAATGAAGCAATCTATCTATGAACCTTAATCGAGCACAATGTTGTTAACTGACCATGCAAGTTTGGGCAGTTGTTTACCCTTTCTGACCTTCAAATTCCATACTGATGAACTCCATGTTCATCACGAAGAAGACAAAGAGTACTTTTCCTTCTTCACCCCAATGTTCTTTGTTTATTCTTCTGGTTTTATTATTTCTTTCCTTTCCCAAAATACCAAAGGAGATACTCTGTGTAAAAGCCACTTTTAAAATTTCAAGTACCATACAGATATTATGACTTATATTTACCCTCTTTCCGGTACATAAATATTAACACCCACCCTGTACTTCTGTGGCAGGTACTTGAGGTTTCTAGTGTTCAGTCGTTCTAGGCTCTTTTCTGAACTTCACCGGCTCTAAGAGTTTGGCAGGGGACTGACCTGAGAAAGAGAAAGCCAGAAGCGTGTGTATTTCATTATGGCTGAAAGAACTTGTTTGAAGGCAGCTCAGGTTCCTCTTATGGGCCCTACAGTCAAAGGCCCGGACTAACCTTTCTAATTCAGCTGTTCCTTCTTATGTTTTAAAAATCCCTGGATGTGTTCTCTGTTTAAATCCAAGGGCATGCTCGTATGCATGCGTTTACACATTAATGAAAGATAGGACATGCTAGACATGAAACTACAATTACAATTAGAGACAGACGGCCTTCTGATCCACGCCAGGAAATTACTTAAATCCTTTTTGTACATATAGAGTCATATGGAGATGAAATGCGTATGTGCCCTGTCAATCTTCAGATAAGATTTAAATGGAAACAGGGTACCAAGTGCCCACCCACACAGGTGGCCGTGCTACCCATAGGCACGTGGGATGATGAGTAACCTGAACATTCCTGACCAGCAATCACTTTTACCAGCTGCTTCGGTGAGCCTTTAGATGCTTCATTTTATTTGTGCAGATATTCATTTTTCCCAAAGTGCATTCATACAGGTAGCAATGACAATATTAAAACAAAACAGAAATTAAAAGATATCAGTATCAGAGTCATAAGGAAAGAGAGACCAGCCTCATAGGCCATAAATGAACTTCTAATTGTTTGCTCAGCTTTAAATCAATCAAGGGGAAAGGGAGTAACATGTCCACTTACAGAACTGTCATCTGAAAGGGAAGAACATGAGTTCCCAAGGGGAAGTCAGCTATACCTTGCATACGTCTATCAAAACAAAGCAGAACACACTTAAAACTTCACCTGGGCTCTATCTAAAGAGCCTAGAATAATAGATTTTTCTATAGTCTTTCTAAAGATAATTAGATTACAGATTTCATATGAAGAGGCAGTATATCATCTTTAGACAACAAACAAAGGTGTAATCTTTTTTTAAAAAAGCTAAGAAACCTTATGTCTGTGCTGTCCGGCTTTTAGGGACAGACAGAAAATACCTAAAGGAGCAGTGAGACTGGATATCATCCAAACCATTCGACACAGATAATTTCTTCAATCCAGCATATTTATTAGGACTGGAGAGCGATGAAGAATAATGTATTCTCAGATGAGAGCCTAGGACCCTGACTTTCTGAAATGCTGATGGCAGGTTCATTCATATGCATTAAAAATCAGACAATGAATAAATATAATCAAGAGTTTCTCAAGAATTGATGGCTGGTTCAATTTAGTCTCATAGATGGTACAAAGTCGTTGCTGAAGATCATGTCAAGCTATATTTTAAGAACACATTTCTTTTGTACATGCAAATTCCATCTGGTTAGCATAAACTCTCCGGGGAAGTCATTTCAGTGTGTGAGTATTTCTTCTTGATAACACAGATTTCAAGATGCGTGTTATTATAATTTCTGAACAAAAATTATCGACTCGCTGTACCAGGCTTGTAATTCTCTTTTTATCATAAAAAGTACAGCACTTACGCAGTTATCAGATGAGTGATATTTAAAATAGTGGTTTTTAAGAAAGTTATATACACTGCAAATATCCGCTAACAGCTTATATCTGATTTATTAAAGCACACTGCAAGCTCTGCCCCGTTCCCACAATAGTGAGGAAGACAAATTACTTCTGATACATACAAGAGCAGTGTGATCTCAGCGTTGAGAAATACGGCACTGTGTCCAGGCTCATTAACACAGCACCATTTCCACTTCTTCCTAGATTAGGTTTCCAGGCCTCCCACCTTGTTGGTGAATGGAGGTACCTGGTCCCCTCTCCCACCCCTGCCCCATGAAAAATCGTCTTCCAGTCACAGTCCTCTGTTCTCCTTACCCTCTGCCAGCTGGAAGTAGAGGCCCAGGACCATCCTGGGGGGCACATGGAGAAGGTACGGTGTCTCTGGACTCTTACTATTGAATTACCACATGGAACAGAGCACTTCCCCCCACCTGCATCTGCCTCCGTCCAGGTACCTGGATGAGGGGTAAGGTCTGTTGTTTGGAGACAGTCCTTATTTAGGGCTGTATTTGATGATAATGTTATCCTGGGCAAGTCATTCAAGTGGTCCTGCACAAGAGATCCAGCTTCTGTCTGAGACACCTTTTACCTCTTTGTGTTTCTATATACCTGTGAAAGCCAGTCTTTACATCCGTGTTCACACATGGATTGGTTTGGTTGTAGCTCCTATTCCCTGGCTCCTTTGACCTCATCTCTTAACTGTCCTTATGTCACAGCCACTCTGGTGTTTGTTCCTCTTATCTACCACATTCAGTTCTGCTTTAGAATTCCTATGCTTAATTCTCCCTTTTCAAGGTTCTTCTTCCTTTTCTGTCCTCTTTGTGTGGCTGAATTCTCATCTTTTATTTCTTGGCTCAAACGCCATCTTATCTGAAAGCTTTCTTTGCTCACATTAATGTAGAACCTGCCACTTGACTTCCAGTACCTATCATTGTGCTTATTGTTATGAGACCTTAGTTTCTTTATTGCTTTTGTTCTGAGTTGTGTAGATGCACGTGTGAATCTAGCCTCCAAAGTGGCAAAGACTTTGTCTTTTTTATACTTCAACTTATTTTCAGTGCCTCACATGGATACTTCCTGGCACATAGTAAGAGTTTGATAAATACATTTTCAATTCAGTATAAACACTGCTTGTCCAACTATAGACCAATAGATAAAGAATTATTGTTAAAGCTGGTAGATGTTTAATTAATATTTTTAGTGTAATGGCAGTTTATCGTAAAGCATTACCAAGCAAACTAATTTATTTACCCTAGAGCAGCACTATACAGGGAGATAAGGAAACACATATTGACTGTGGCTGCAATCCCATACAGTTTTTATGGTTGCCTATTTAACATTTCATAAAAATCGGAATGAGCCTATAGTGCTTTACATATGCCATAACCTCATAGTTAATGAAGAGTTTACTGCCTCTGAAGCAAGTTATTAAAAAGATGACTTTTTCATTCATTTTGCTACAAGATTCGATGAACTTTTAAACATAGTATTATACTTTGAAATTAATGGAAATATGAAAAACATGCTTAACTTATTTAACTATCAAAATGATGCCTTTATTCAAACCTGGTGAAATAGCCACATCTTTAGGAAAATGTATAGAGTTGCATTTAATATGTAGTATATATTCATTAATTTATAATTACTTTGTAATTAATCTCTAGTCACACTCGCAACGGTTTAAATTAGGTTACATTATTTGTAAGACAAATATATTTTTAATTACAAAGCATATATTTAGAAAATCAATTATTTTTTATTTAATCAACACGTGTCAAGAATAAAAATACTCTATAAAATGATAAAGAAACTTTTTTGAGTGCAGAAAGTTAATGCATGTTTTTGCATGAGGTGACTTTTCTTTCTGGTTCCCGTGACAATAAGGACATCTTAAGAAACACTTACTTCAGTAACATGGCTCATGTGGGGAAAGAGGACCTACCGCCTTCCATCTTTCTACTCCTTGTGTACACTTCTCTTTATTCATATATTTTAAACCATTTACTACATATTTATCTTTTCCCAAAATAAAATGAATACTGGAACAAGCAAATTTAAGAAAGCAAGCTTCTATACTCTAGGAGATTATAGTTTAATGTAACCAATGGGTAGATGAGTAGCAGAATAACATACATGATTAATGAAATAGTGTGGCATTTATGTGCACTGAAGATGTGCAGAATATGGGACAATAGATTTAATTGTGGTAATTCATAAAGATTAGGTAGAAGATTGGCATGATTTAGCTTAATAAAAACTATTCTACGTTCCTGTTTGAGGAAAAAAATATGTATCAGAGCTATGTCTCCCTTCTAGAAGGGACATTTTAATTAAGGACTGGTATTATGAAGCACTTTTTCTCACTTGGAAGTACTTTCTTTACTTATGTAGATTATTTAACTTCCTTCTGTCTGCTGAAAAATAAGTTTATTACCAACTGAAGAACATTGATTCACTAATCAGTTCAAGAAACTTTCTCAATGAGATTAAGTTTTATTAAACTGTTTTCTCTGTCATAAATGATACATTTAGCTATTCCTATTTCTGTGTTTACTTTCTATTCAATAGAAATAAATAGGAACTCTTGTTGTTGACTAGTTTTATTAAAGAGTTTGACTTGTTTAAATAGAAAATATTTATATTTTATGAATGTCAGTGCTCGTAAAATAAATTTTAATGGTTGTGGAATATCGTAAACCATGGAAAATGCAGTAAATGCTGACAGTTTATAGATGTAAACAGTGTTACTCACTTCAAATATAAATGACTTGAAATTATTGTTTTTAGATGGTAGTGTCTTAAATTAAATTATTTTCTCATAGATATTATTAAAAACCCCAAAGTGATTTATGGTATTAAAAACAGCTGCTCCCTCCTGTGTTTATTCTATGTTGGTAAAAATGAAAGGTCTTGAGAAAGTTTCAAAATCTAATTATGGATTTATGTTTGTTTAAGTGCTAACTTGTTTTTTAATAACCTTTTTCTATGAAAAGCTCATAGCATAAATCAGTGGAGAAATAGATATCATGTTAAGGATGATTTAGTCCCTTAAGAGCCTTTAAAGGAGTTTATGGAAGTATCTAGTTCTGGCATGCTTTCTTCTGAATTCATGGTACTACTGTTTTATTTTACTTAGAACATCTTTAGCGGAGGGAGCTGACTGCTCACTATAGGCTTGCAAGTAAGGATGTTTATTTAAAATTATGCAAAGAACTTGCATCGTTGGTGCCATCCCTTTACTCCCTTTCTTTCCATAGCTTGAGTAACTCAACTGCATCAGTAGCTACACATTCTCCCCACTTTACACAATGACTGGGGGAACTTAGCCACAGCCTCATGCTTTTTACAACCAATATTTATTCATTTTTTGATTATTGGACTCCAATAGGTTAAAACAATCTTAGTAACCCTTCTTCTGTTTTTCCCTCAAGCCCCAGTCACTCATGATATATTGTTCTTATCATTGAATTAGATTGGTATGTATTTATTCTTGAGGCTAAAATGTATAACAACAGCCCTGTCTAGCTTCCCAAGGTCCTGAAGGTAGGAATGACACATCTTCCTCAACAAAGATTGCTGTGCCCTCCCAGAAGCTACTGAGCTATGGGCTCTCTGGCTTCTATACTATCTGCCTGTCTTGGGATCACATTCATATATTGTGTGTCCCAGAATCCTCATTGTATTGTGCTGTTAGCTCTTTTAGGTGTCTTGTGGCTTTTTTTGACCCCCTGTCATGGATGATATATCTAAAAATTGACTGAGATTGTGGCAACCATTAGACAATGTGCTTATTTTCCACACTAAATATTTACCCTCAGAAGTTCTTGAACCTATCATTCATACAGTTGGATGTGTCAAACACAGGTGTCCTCAAAACAAGACTGTCTCCACGATAGATGACAGGTCACATCAGGAGATATGATGATAGATTTTGATGTAAAAAACAAAAGGTAACACGCTAATAATACACTCCTCTCTCTCTTTTTCTAAAGGGCATGTGTTTATAACCTGTTCCATGTTCTAAATGTAACAGTGATTTTACTTATGTAGCATGATTATTCTTTTATAATACACACAAATGTTTGAAGTGGAATTATAAAACACAATAAACAAAAAAACATGGTCTTTGAGAGATTCAATTGGTAAATTAAAAAAAAATTAAATTTACTAGGCTAATAGCATGTAAAATCAACAGTTATAGTAATGGATTATATTATCTTCAAGAGCCAAGTATTTTTATACAATACATGTAAGGCAGTTGGATGTAGCCTATAAAAAAAGATGGAAAATTTTAGTGTGTTGAAATAGAATTGAATCTGTTAGTGGGTCACCTTGCCATTATTAACATACATTCTTTATTTCATTAATTTATTTCTCCTGATTTATAATATGATTTAGGAATACCAGGTTACAATAAGCTGTGATCTTGAGGATCCTTGTATGATTCCTTAGTTTTAAAGAATTTTCCCAAGATTCCTGAATTTTCCATGATGGATATTATGCAATAAGAGTTTTGTAGGTAGTCATCATCATGTTATAGAAGTTCTCTTTGTTTCTTAGTTTTATAAGATTTTTTAAAAATTATAAAGGCTCATCTGACTGTGACATTACTTTCTCTGAACTGTCGTGCATGTTCTTTATTATCTTTGCTTAGTTACTGTGTTGAATGATATTTATAGATTTTGTGACTTCATCTGCTGTTGCCAGGTCTTAGGCCAGAATCACTTTTTCATGCTGAGTCACCTACTACTGATACTACTAGAATCAAGTATTAATAGTTTGTTAATGATGTTGGGAGATTTGTTGTGGAAGAAATTGACTGCATTATTCTTTTCTGATAAAGTTTCTGAGATTTTAAATTTATTTTCCATTACCATTTAGTCCTCCTATACCCCCTCCCCCTATAACCACCACACTGCTGTCCACGTCCATGAGCCTTTTGTCCTTTCTGCTCAGTCCCTTCACCCCCTACTCTCCCCGCCTTAGCTGTCATCCTGCCATCTATGAGTCTGTCTCTATTTTGCTTGTTAATTCAGTTTGTTCATTAGATTCCAAATATGAGTGGAATCATATGGTATTTGGCTTATTTCACTTAGCGTGATGTTCTCCAGGTCCCTCCATACTGTTGCAAAGGGTAAAATTTTCTTCTTTTTCAAGGCCAAGTAGTATTCCATTGTGCAAATGTCCCATAGTTGTTTTTTCCACTCATCTGTTGATGGACACTTGAGCTGCTTCCATATCTTGGCAATTGTAAATAATACTGCGATGAACAGAGGGGTGCTTATGTTCTTTCGAATTAGCGTTTTGGTATGAAACAATTGCACTCCATTGAAAGCTATGGAGAGCATTCCCTCTTGTACATTATCTTAAAAGCTTTGACTACCTTAGGAATGACAAGCTCCAGGAATATCTCGTAGCCCTTGACTTTAATAGTCACCTAGACCTTGTATTTTCCTGTGAGTTTCTTAATGAATAGTTCAGTTTACTTAGAATTTATAAGATATTCAGATGTTCTATGATTTATATGCAAATAATGTTTTCTAGAAATTTTGGTATTTCTTCAAAACCTTTGAAATATTAGTGTAATAGTCAATTTTATATCAGCTATCACTGCTGTACTGTTAATGATATTATCTTTTATGTTTGTCCTCTTTTTTGCTCAGTCTAGCCAGATATTTTTCTATCTTATTTTTTCAAAAAAAATACTTTGTATTTATTCTTTTCTCTGTATTATGTTTGTTTTCTATTCTTTGCTTTCTAATCTTATCTGCACTAACTCCTTTATTCTTTGTCATCTGGGCTACATTATTTTCATTCTCTGCAAATACATCATTCATTATACTAATTCTTTCTTTGCCAATAAAATTTTAAGGTAAAATAAAATACTTTTTATTTCTAGAAATTTTATGCTTAGCTTAAATTGATTTTTTAGCTAATAATTCTCATTGCTTGGTGAATTTTGTAACTGCATTATATATTTCATTTACATTTATTTAATTAAATTAATTATAGTTTTTATTTAAAATATTGCTTTTTCAGGTGCTTTATGACCGCATCAGTTGGCCTTTATTTGCAAGGCTATATATTTATTCCTTTAAATATAAACATATCAACCTAAGCACAGGCTCCACTTTATCAGAATCATTTTGTTTTATTTAGTACTCTCACCCAGAGTACTAAAATATTCGATATCTGGATTTTGCTGGAAATGTTTCTTAAGTTACTGGTCAAAATTAAAATGTATAAATGCAAAGGAAAGGCCTTTGGCTATGCTAAAGATGTCAGTGGAATAACATTAATTGCTCTATGTTATTTTTATGTATGGTCATTCAGCTCATTCACATGGCACCTTCACAGTCAATACAAAATCTCTATTACTCAAGGGAGAGCCAGTGTGAGGTGTGCACGTGTGTATTGGTGGGTGGGGAGTGTGGTGGTGGGGGGGGGGCGTGTTCATAAATGTCCAGAGGTGGCCTTTGAAATCTAAGAAACTATTTAACACCTACTTTTTCAAATGTATGTGTTAGAAAGTCAGTAACTACTACATTTTATTTCATCTAGTCATTTTATAACATTCAAAGGATAGCATCATGTTTAAAGAAAAATAAATACCATATTTCTTTACATATATTCCATTCATTCTATCACACTATCTCTACTCAGTTATTTCCGTAGCTCACTTTACTTCTTCCACGTTTCCAGTGAGGGCTGCTTACGATGGTGAAGGTCAGCCCCAGTGCGGGGACACTGAGCAGGAAAGCATTGCTCCCTCTTCTCTGCTGGCTAGAATCTGAACTTCACCTGTGTGTGCCAATAGGCAGTTTGTGGAGTTCCTGCAACTAGAATAACTGGATAAATTACTAAGAGGAAAACTGTTACTTCAGGTCAAATGAGAGAAAAAAGATTCAGATGAAGGAAAAAGAACTTATTTTATTATATAGTTCCAAATAGGTGCTATCTGTTGAGTGTGCGTGTGTGTGTCTGAGCAAGAGAGAGATACTTCAGGATAAAGGAGGAGGCTTTCAGATATTTTAAATGCAGCTATGGTGGACGCAACTATAATTTATTCCACTGAAATAAACCGATTATTGATATAATACAATTAATTTCTTAGTAAAACATTTATTACAATATATCACTTTCAAAAAATTAATAAATCCTATTGTGTATTCATTTCTTATTCAAATATAAATGTGGATGGCCATGAGAAATGTTAAGAATGTGTTTTTCACTACTAGTAAAACTCAAACTTTCTTACCGGTACATTTAATTCTTTAATGTTGCTAGCAAATTTCCCCAAGGTTGTCTGTATTTAAGCATTTCAAAATATAATTTTGACTAATTTAAATGGCACAGCCTCACAGCGCACCCACCTACATTAAAGTGACATTAAATAGTGATAGTGAGAGCAGGGCCTGATAGTCTGTCTCCAGTCCCTTGGAGGCCCGACCCTCACGACCACGAGCTCTTCAGTTTCATTCCCTGGCTCTTCATCACATTTCCTCCACCTGGGGGACTGACGTCATTGTTTCTGCTCTCCCAAGAGGAGGCTCGGGTAAGGGTTGGGGCAACAACATTCTATAGCATTTAATTCTAACGGGGAATCTCTTTAGGTTTTTTAAAATCAATACTTCAGTGGTATTATTTCTTCTTTGAATTATTCTTGTTTCCTATTCTTTCACAGAATACTCAAAAAAATTTAATTGTTGTACTCGTTATGGTAGATGTGCGTCTATAACCAAAGTTTGCACAATGATTACCTTGGTGACAAAAACAGCGGAAGAGCAAACCGGAATAATAAGGTTATATTCAGTTGGTCTCTCATACCTTAGGAAGATCTTTGAACTAAAGCTTTAAGGGGTCCATTTAACAAACAGTATACTTATTTTAAATATATTGGAGGATGTGAGTCTTAGGTAAAAGAGATTGTACAGGCAAATGCAATTGGTGAGCAGATATTATTCTATATATTATGTTCTCCAAGGGAGAGACCAGATGACGAAGATTAAAAGACCTACACATATTCCTGCCAGATAATGATACAAAATCAGCAACAAAAATAGAGAATGGATAACTGCAGTGAATGACAACAAACACAAATACACACATATAAATCCAAACCCTCACATGTTGGTAAATAAAGCTCTTGCATACCATGGCACATTTCAGATATCAGACGCAGGGATGGAACAATATTTGTCCCTTTGAGGGGTCCAAAATAAAAGGACAGCGATTGGGTAGGGTACTCCCTGTTGCTAGGTCCTCGAGTCAAGTTCACATGGCTCTGCTACTGAGTGTAAGCAGGGAGGAGAGTTCTTATTAAAGAAATATGACATATGGTTTGGCAAGCCAGATGTAGTAGTAGCAATTAGGAAAGATGTAGGGAGATATAAATGTTTAAACATGGATGTAAACATAAGAAAAACTTCATACGACTGACATTTATATAATACGTGTTTTTTTTTTACCAACTAACTTCTTTTAATTTTTACTTAAAACTTATGTTTTCGGGACTCATTTATGTTGACATGAACAGATCTAGTTCATTCACAACAGTTCACGGTGCAGTTATATCAAAAAATATAAAAGGAGATAATATAAAAATGCAAGGGGATGATAGATACAAATTCAGATTTTTAAGCACTTCTGTGTGAGAGAGGATACAATCAATGATGGCTTATATGGAGGAGTTTCCTCTAAGTTTAATAGTGGATATAGGGTATTGTTATATTCTTTATCCATTTTATATACCTGAAATATTTCAGAATAAAATTAAACTTTCTTGAAAATTTTTGACAGCATAACTAACAGATTAATGACAACGGTGTATATTATGGTTACTTGTGCGTAACAAAGGAACAGGAATACCATAAGGTCGATTGTGAGAAGGATCTGCTATTAGAACTGAGGGTGCCGAAGCGTGTCTGCATCCCACCTCTGCCTTTACTGAGCATTTTATTCCCTTCCTTCTTGGTCAGAGCCAAAATTTCTTTCCTTGAAGAAACATTATTTAACTGAGAAGGTTCAACATTAATGGATCTTAACTAAATACTAGTATTGTACAGAGCCTAGTAATTCTTTCTCGGGGGGGAGGGGTATGTTTTATTGATTATGTTATTACAGTTGTCCCATCTTTTTCTCCGCTTTATTCCCTCCACCCTGCACCCCATCCCATCATCCCCACACCTCTTATTTCATGTTTATGGGTTGTACATATCAGTTCTTTGGCTTCTCAATTTCCTATACTATTCTTAACCTCCCCTGTCTTTTTTTTGTTTTTTTGTCAGCATTTTCCCACCACCACTTTCCCCAGCCCCACCCATTCCCACCTCCCACCCTCAACCGTTCCCCCATTTGGCTTTGTCGATGGATCCTTTATGCATGTCCCTTGATGACCCTTCCCCTCCTTTTCCCCTGCTATTCCCCTCCCTCGTCCCCTCTGGTTACTGTCAGTTTGTTTTTTACTTCAATGTTGCTGGTTATATTTCACTTGTTTGTTTTGTTGATTAGCTTCCACTTATAGGTGAGGTCATATGGTATCTGTCTTTTACCACCTGGCTTATTTCACTTAACATAATGCTCTCCAGTCCCATACAAGCTGTCGTGAAGGGTAGTAGCTCTTTCTTCCTTTCTGCTGTATAGTATTCCATTATGTAAATGTACCATAGTTCTTTGATCCACTCATTACTGTTGGGCACTTAGGTTGCTTCCAATTCTTGGCTATTATAAATTGTACTGCTATGAACATTGGGGTGCATAAGTTCTTTTGAATTTATTTCAAAAGGGAAATATTTCTTGCCATTCCCTTCTGGCTTGTAGTGTTTCTGTGGAGAAGCCAGCTGCTAACCTTATCGGAGCTCCCTTGTATGTTACTTCCTGTTTCTCCCTTGCTGCCTTTAAGGTTCTCTCTTTGTTCTTGATATCTGCTATTTTAATTATGATGTGTCTTGGAGTGGGTCTCCTTGGGTTCCTCTTGATTGAGACCCTTTGTGCTTCCTGGACTTGTGTGATTTTTCTGTCCTCAAATCAGGGAAGTTTTCCACCATTCCTCTTTTAAACAGGTTTTCTATCCCTTGCTCCTCTTCTTCTCCTTCTGGTATTCCTATTATACAGATATTATTATGTTTCATTTTGTTCTGCATTTCCCTTAACCCCTCTTGGTTCTCTTTGAGCTTTTTTTCATTTTCTTGCTCTTTCTGGGAGTTTTTTTCTACCATGTCTTCCAGCTCACTGATTCGATCCTCTGCTTCATCTAGCCTGCTTTTGATTCCTTCTACTCTGTTCTTCAATTCAGAAATTGTATTCATCATTTCCTCTTGGTTCTTGTTGATTGTTTCTATGTCCTTTTTCATGCTGATATAGTTTGTAGTAAATTCCTTGTAGTTTCCCTGTAGTTTTTGTAAGTCTCACTTAGCTCACTAAGTGAAGCTCATTGTCCTTGTAAGCATTGCTTTGAACTCAGTATGATAGTTTACTTGCCTCTATCTCATTTAGTAGTCTTCCTGAGGTTTCCTCCTTTCCTTTAGATTGGGAGTTGTTTCTTTGCCTTCCCATTATTTGGTTACCAGAGCAAAACCACAAAGCCCAGGAAACAAACCCACAACTACAAAAATAACCCCCTGCGATCCCAATATCAACAGCAAATGAACCAGTATTAATAAGGCTATAAAGAGATTCAGACTATTGTAAGAAAGGAGAGAAATACGCTATAGTATAAAATCTAGTGACTTAATATGCGCCAACTTGGTGGACAAGAAATGAATGTTAAAAAGCTATGTAGTAAAGGAAATATCACAAATCATGGAGATGACCACAGTGGCTTTTGTCTCAGTAGCTTCTAATATTTACGGCTGTTTTTTCTTTCTGGATCCGCCTCTAGTGAAGTCAGATGTTGACCTGTTGGAGACTTCCAGGGATCTACTGCCTGTGTCTGTCTGCTTCAGTTGTTAATCTAGTCACTGTGCTCTGCAGTCAGGCTTAAGCACCATAGGGTGGGGCTTAATCCCTTCTGGGTTTGGGGCTAATGTTTACCCTCAGGCTGCTGCTGCTTGGAGGGGAGTGGTCTGTGTGAGCTCAATGGCTGCGGCCTTATGGGGGATGATTCAGCACTGGGATGCCGGAGGCTACTCTCTCAGTTCTCTCCCCAAAGTCTCCATCCCTCGTCTGTCCTCAGGCAACTCTAGCCCACTCTGCCCCCGCTTTGCAGGGATCTACTGTCTCTGGCTGCCACTCTGCACTCAGCAGTCAGGCTAAGGCACCACAGGGCCAGGGCCGAGTACTTCCTGGGGGTGGGGCTATTGTTTCCGCTCAGGCTGCCCCACTCTGGGGACTGGTCTGCCTGGGCAAGATGGCTGCTGCCACGTGGTGGGTGACTCAGCACCAGGATCCCGGTGGTAGAGCCTAGTAATTCTTACACCAAAATGACTATCACAGCCCCTCGTGATTATGCAAGTGCAGTTGTGTATCTTTACAGTGCTTGCGAACATAAAAGTGTATATTTAGTGAATGTGTGAGTGGGGGGTGTGTGTATGTGAACATACACACTCCCACATTCAATCCTGTGCATGTTTGACTTACATCTTATTCTGAATTATCTGCTATTACCTCTTTTTTACCCAATTATCTCTAGTAAATAGAGGTCCAAAATAGAATGTTACTGTTTTATTGTCCTTGTGAAGTAAATAGATTATCAGGTGGCCTTAATATTAGAATATACTATAATTTTGGTTACATAATTGGCAACCTGTAAGGGCAATTCAATGTGCCATGGAAATACTACTTAACCTTAATCAGATAAAAGTTTAAGTTCCTCTTCCATTATCTGTGTCATTTTAGAAACTTCTGTTAACATTCCTGGTCTTCATTTTTTGAACCTATAAAAGAAGATAGTGAACTAAATAACCCTGAAACTACCTTATGGTGTGAACATTTATAATCAGTTTTTATCAGTAAATAGGATTTAATGAAAAATAGCAGAGCTAGTAGGAGATGCAAAGATATGCTCAGCATTTGTTATTGAGGCAACATTCTTAATTTTCCCCATATACTTTACGTACAAAGATAAGATTTTGGGTTAAAATCAAATAAAGTATTAACTTCCAAACTCCAACCTGCAAAGTTAACAGTGCATGTCTTTTGATTTCAAAATGTACTGTCGGAGGAAAAACAAATGTGCCCTTTGAAGTTTGGGCTACAATATTTAAATGGCTTTTCCAACAGCCAGTCAGCAGCCATGGAACCCGAACGAGGTTAGTGCCGTAAAAGCTGCTCTGTAGATGGAGCTGCCTTCGGTAAAACCCAGCCTCGGTGGAAGAAGCAATGAGAAACTGAGCATGAAAACCTTAGAAAAAAAGGCCACCCATCCCGAAACTACCTAGTTAAACTTTAGTCGAACGAACATTTATTGCCCTGCCTCCGGAATAGTACATGTGCATGTGTCCAGAATTTCTGGATGCTTAGTACTTAACATGCTTCTGGGGGAAAAAAAGAAGACAAAACCCCAAACTGCACTTAACTAAAAATCAGCAAGGAAGAGAGCATCTGTCTGCAGGGCTGCAGCCTCAGGAAGGTTCAGAGCTAGCCTGCGGCGCGTACCCAAACCCTGACTGAAGTGTTCAAGGCATCTGTGCTCGCAAATGTGGTTTTGCTTCTTTCTTATTGAATTTATTGGGGCGGCATTGGTTAATAAACGCATATAGGTTCTGTGTGTACAGTTCTAAAATATATCGTCTGTCCATTGTGTTGTGTGTTCACCACCCCAAGTCAAGTCCCCTCCCACCGCCATCCACCCCCTGTTCCCCTTGACTGCCTCCCCAGCCTCCCCTTCCCTTTCCTCCTGGCAGTCCTACTACTCTCTCTGTTCGAGGTATTTTCTTTGTTTGTTTGTTTGCTTTTTTTTTTCTTAATCCCTCCACTTTTTTCGCCCAGCCCTCCAATCCCTTTTCCCTCTGACATTGTCAGTCTGTTCTCTGTATCTGTGAAATCTATTTTGTTAGTTTATTTTGTTCATTAGAGTCTATGTATAAGTGAAGTCATGTGGTACTTGTCTTGCTCTGACTGGCTTCTTCCACTTCTTTCTGGTTTTAAAATCAGAAGCCAATTAGTGTGCTCAATGTTTCCAAGCCTGATCTGGATTTGCATTACTTATGCTATTAAATCAAGAAGCTGCATATTCAAAGGCTTAAAAATGATAAATGATAACCTAAGGTGGAACCTAGAACTTGTTCTAACTAATAGTAAGCAAATTAATTGACATCTACCATTTTTAAGGATCAGATTTCCATTTAAAGCACAGCCCATGGGTGAGAGTTTTTTTCCTAGTTGTAAGAATTTATCCTTGGTCTCCCTAACTTCCATGTTATTTATCTTTATTTGGAGTTGTTGAAAGGCTTGAACTTCCATAAGATACCGAGATTTTCTCAGCACATATATTCTCGATGGAAGATCACTATTGTTTTATAGTTTTGATGTTATGACTCTTTGGGCCAGGTCATGCATCATGTTGCTTTGCAAAAGTGATAAACTAATTGTGAAATGTCAGGGAAACTGTAATCTCTGTCAGACACTGAGCTAAGTACTTAACTTCAGTTAACTCATTTAAATCCAGAAACCACTTTGTGAAAGATGCGCTATTAGCATACCCATCTCGGAGATGAGGAGATTGAGGTTTAGAAATTGTGAGCACATTGGTCAAGATCCTGCCACTAGTCAGCCAGGAACCTGAAGCTGAGCCCTGAGGCCAGCAGACCCCACGGTCTGTTGTCAAAAGTACTAAATATCCTGCCATGCAAGTAGAATAGCACTTTAGAGAAAAAAATCAGTGGTAAATCGATTGCAGTTCTTTCCTTTGCAGGAACGCAAGTGTGTATAGGTTTAAAAAGTTTTTACGGGGCTCTTTCTTCACTTTTCGCCTCTCCTTCCTCTGCATCGCCCATTCGTCCAGCTGTTAGGTATGGGGCAGTGCGTCGCCTACAATCTCAGGAACCCAAAGCTGGCACTAGACCCAAGGGTCCGTAGCCGGTGCTTAGAATGCAACGTGCGTTTGTCCTTTGGAATTTCCTGTCTTGCTTTTACGGCCCTTAGCCCTGTATATAACTGCGAATTAGACTCGGCTCTCAGCTCCCAGGGTTCTGTATGAAAATGGAACATTTCGAGTTATCCAGTGTTTACACCTTCACGCAAGAATAGAATCACCTGGACCTTCAAGCATAATGGAATGCGAACAGTTACCACAGAGAGGTTTTTAGTATAAAATTACACATATATACATACAAACACACACATGTTTCAAATTTCAATATTGGCTAAAACTAAAATCCATAAAAATTAAATACTCTATTTGAATATGTGACTATTCTATTACCCATGCCCTATTTCAAAGCTGGAATAAAACATTTTAGATTGTTAAAGATCAAAATCCATCATATCATTATGTATTCTATTTGCCTGAAATAAAAATACTTCTGAACATATAAACATTTGAAAGAAATAAATTAATGTCATTTTCCTTCACATTATGCTTATGTTTTTAATTTATATTGGAAAGTTTGAAAACAGAGAAATAAATTATGTGGCTGCCTCACATTAGTGTGAAAAACCCTCTGACACTTTAAAAATAACAACAGCATTAAGTTACCTAAATAATTTTTTGGTGTTTAAAAAAAGCTCATTAGCACCTTGCGAATTTTCACATAGCCTGGTATAACTTCATTTCCAGAAGAACTATCATAGCATAAAAACAAAGCCCACATGCAGGTAATGACTGAAAGATTCACTGACGGATTGTAAATAGAAGACACTACCTAATATAGAATAAATTCTCAACTTGCTATGTGGGGCTGAAACATTCATAACAGGTATGCTAGTAATTTTTCTCTCCTTTTCTTTCTTTTAATCTGCCTATCCACTTGCGAAGATTGGCGATAGACTACCATTTCTGCAACTTAGTAGAGAATGTTGTTGGAAATAAAGTCAGATGATTTTATGATGTTGGATCACTTTCCATTAAAAGTACAATGCATCATTTTCTTGCAGATATGGTTTGTGCTAGTTTATTCTTTGACACGACTACTAAAAATAATTTAGGATTCAATATGAGCTGTCCATTGTTATCTGATTTAAAAGTTAACCGATAAATGCGCTTGTGGGAAGAAGAAAGAATCTTTTTACTCTTGGAACTGCCATTTACTTGTGTCACCGCAGACTGAGCAGAACTTTACGCATGGAAGTTAGAATCCACAGCTGACAGGAGGTGGTGTGTACCAGTTCTAAAAAAGGCCCTTAGGGATTAGCAGAGGGACAGCAGAACTTAGCCCTATTCTAACTACCGCTTCCCTAGAAACCTAGATCCCCAGCTCCTGCCGCCAGGCTTCACGGTCAGATGACTGGGGAGAGAGAAATACAGCCGAGAGTCACTGATGTCACCGTAAGCCTTTGGGGGATGCATTGGAAAGGCTACTCCCATGTAGGCAGCAGAGGGGGCCTCAGCAGCATCATTCATAAATGGAGGTGTTGGGGTCGCCCCTGCTGGAAATTTGCGGAACTTCACAATTTTCAAGGCCGCCCTCCCAGTCCTTTTCACTGCTTGCAACAGCTGGCGGAGAGAAATCTTGGTTGAGCCTGCCTTGTGTCTATGGAAAGTGAGTATATTTGTGGTGGGAGGAGGGGGAGGGGGAGGGGGAACTAATGACCTCTAATACATTTTAGGGGAATTTCAGATTCAAAGTTTCAAAGTGACAAGTAACACAATAAAGCCTCTACAAAAATATATACCAGCATATCAACTTGTACTTAAGTTAGAGTTTCTTAAATACAACTTATTTAACTACCTTATTTCAAGCTTTTACGGATTTGTATCAAATCAAACTTTATTTTCTTAACCAGAGCAATCTGTGCTTAGCAATTAGCTGCATTTGAGTGTGTTGGCAATCAATAACGTTCCTTAGCTTTAATAAACAAAATAATATCTTTTATTATTATATTCAAGTCATTTTATTAATGCTCTTGGAATAAATATAGCAATGGAAGTATGTATGCTGTGTTGTTTATGCCACTTCAGTATTACATCACATTGATGTTTTCACAATGTACTGAAAACATATTAGTCGATGTTTATTACATTGATTTGTTCTTAACCCCTGAAAATATAATGATAGAAAAAAAATGCATCTTCCTTTGCTATATAAGTAAATTCAAGTTTAGAGGCATGAACTCAATTGTGTAAAAATATAAATGCTCTAATTTAAAATGGGAATAGTTTTCTTACTATTCATTAACTAAAAATATAAGAACATAAAAATCAAGTATCAAAGGTAAATGTAATGAAACATGAGAAAGAGTAGTACTAGTTTGTCATTCTAATTTTGGGACCACAGATTTTTCTTAGAAAAAGCAAATATTCCATTACAAATATATTTTCCAAAAGCTATTTTATAGTAAAATATTATTATAACATTGTCAGTTAAATATACCTTTTGGCATACTGGAAGCTATGTCAAGAAATGAAAGTTACCCATTTTAATTCAAACTATAAGATTTAAGAAAGGAAAACATTCTCAAATTTCCTTTCCAATAAAATAAATATTGAAATTTAGTTCAAATATATTAATTAGATCGACTTAAATCTTAGGGACATTTTGTTATTTACTGAGAGATTTTATGGCAAAATAACCTAGAACCCAGTTCTAAGGACTCAAATGAAGTCTTGTGTTTTCCTGTAGAAAGAATTCACCACGCAAAAGCACATGGGCACAGACACACATGTACAAACATATTCCAGAAAAACAGCATAGGTGGTAGCTTCTAAAGCTTGCTTATTTTGGAAATAGAAAATGTGTTATTTATCCTGGGAAAACAGCACTGCTAGGTTGTGTTGAGGGCGGGATTTAGGAGCTGCAAATATCTTGTGTGTGTGTGTGTGTGTGTGTGTGTGTGTGTAGTTCAGAATGACATTTTCTCCGACAGTCTCAAGAGATGCCTTATAGGAGGTGTATTTTCCCCAAAGAGGCTAGTCAAGAAGACTCTTTTGCTGGATTCCACTAGCTGTAATTAGGTTTACTAATAAAATTGAGAGAAAAAGAAGGTGTTTTTCTCTTCAAACCTAAAAGGGTCTGATCAAGTGTGCTTCTGGATTGTCAGGAAAGAACAGAGCCAATTGCTGATATATAGATAAGAAAATACTATTTCTTCTATCAATGCAACATAGCTATTACACTAATTTCTGAAAACAACTATTCCTTACAGCCAATAAGAACTGTCTTTCCTTACTTAACTAGCAATTCTTTCTGTACAGACATCATGGAAAACCCAGTTCTATTTGTGTCAACAAGCCCTTGTTTTTCTTGACAATTGCTCAGCTCAGGTATAGAATGAGAAGAACAGATGATTAAAGAAAAATGTAGTGAAGCAACTGTCCGTGAAGGAAGCAACACATTTATAGACAGAGAGCAAATTATATTCATGTATATTTAGAGAAAACCAAACGTGGAGGGAAGGGACCTTCCTATTGGGTCTAGTTTTTGTTAGGGTCTGTTTGTTTTGAAAATCTTAAAAGTCTCAACACATCAACATTTACTTCATAGTACATAATTAAATTATTTTCTAATCCTACTTGTTATGTAGGTACTGTTTACCTACCATTAAAAGTTTTTTTAAATAAATAAAATTATAATTTAGAAATATAGTATGATGTGGAATGTATACCGTAGATAAAAATCACATCTCTATATAATGCTATATTCTGATCTAAATGATATATTAAGAAGTTTTTTAATCATAATGAATATTTTTGGAAAGCATTATTTTAATGGCTTAGCAATAATTATAATAACCAGCATTTAATGAGTTAATTTATTACAAGGCTGTTTTATATGCACTGTTCTTATACAGAAGTGCTTTTGATATATAATTGCCAAATAACATTATATTGGTTTCAAGTATACAACATAATGATTTGATATTTGTATACCCTATGAAGGGATCACTAGTTACCATTTTTCAAGTGAATTCTTCTAGTGAATTGCACATCAGTTTGAATATTTTGCATCTTCAAACAATCATACTTGGTTGGTTTACTGTAATTATACTTTGTGTGTAGGGTGGCTAACAAAGATTTGATTTTTTTTCTATGGTCAAATTTATTAACATTTCTATTGTGATTTCTTATTTTAACTTTATGCTTGCAAATTAAATTATAATACATACCATAAAATATACATGTAAATATGCCAAAATGATTTATATAACATATATAACGTATTATTATATATACCACCTACAAATATATTTGTGCATAACATTTACTGACTCCACACCAGCAATATCACTTAGGGCACTTATATTCTTTTCACTAATCCGTAATATTTAATATAATATATAATCTCATATGAAACAGTGAAATGCAAAAATCTAACTTTAACACATTTTATTCAAAATAGGATCCTATGAAACAAAAGGCAGGTTTCTCTGAAGCATTGTAGTTTTTAACTTTCCCCCCCCAGACATACCTTATCTTATTTCGATTAATCCAGTGAGAATTGCAGTTTCAACAAAGTATAAGCTTTCTTGTGGGAGTAAACCACTGCCTTCGTGTGTGTCTCATTCTCTAGATCATTTTCTCCAGGTTAAGGAGATATGCTAACACGAGAAATAAGGTGCCTGGATTTAGAGGACCATTGGATGCTAAATATATATGTGTATATATATTCCTTATTTTATAGTTGATCTAAATTCACCATGTAACCATAAAAAGGAAAACATGGAATGGAAAGTTTCTTGTTTCTCTTGGACACAAGCCGCTTAGCAGGGTCACATCCACTAAGAAGTTTCTGCTTCTTAAGCACAGTAGCATGTAGAACATACTAAAAGATACATCTATCAGGCGCTTCATTGAAATGCCCAATGACTGTTAACATAAATCTACTCGGTTTTGTTCACAAATTAGTTTTGTTTTGGTTTGGTTTGGTTCTCGTTTTTGATGTTGTATTTTGTTTCTTACCCCCAGATAATTTAAGCCCATTTTCTTGAATGAGCCAAAATGGATGCCTCCCTATAAAGTAAAAGCACCTTGTATGTTTCAGAGACAAGAGAGCATTTAAGTGTTTTTCTTCAATTACACTGCCAGCTGCAGTACATAAGTCAGAATTCAGTGTGCCTGCCTGACTCAACAGTCTTTGACATGTTCAAACTTTTCTTCCCTTTTTCCTAAAACTGCAAAATCAGAAGATACTGGCCTGGTTTCTTAGTAATATGTCGGAGAGAAATTATGTCAAACTTCATTCGTGACATATTTGCTATTCCCAAAAGGTGCTAATATTGGAAGTTAAGGCACTCTGAACAGTTCTCAGTGAACTGTCACAGTTCCCAAAGAGCAGGTTTCTGGGACTGACAATATTTCATTGGCTCCTTAAATTATACCTGGAGCCTGCTAACCACCCGACACATCAAGGAGTGGAAGATTTTCAAAAAGCCATGGTATGGCAGCTTTGTATTGGGCTATAAAAGAAGAAGGTAGAGTCCATGCATAAAAGGGAAGTTTTTAAAAATACACGAATCTCAGGAAACTTCACATTTAAAAATAGTATGTAATATTCCATGAAAACTAAGGATTTGAGAGCTTGGACATTTTAGCTATCTCTGGCATTGAATTTTAAACCCTAAGTGAAATATTTAATTGCTTAAAACAATTTATTTTTTCTGAATAAACAGTGACTATGAATACACCATATCTTAATGTTGCCCATCCTTTATGTTGGATATTATGCCTCATGCTTCTAAATGTTATAGGAATATTTTAACTCTTGAAAAGAATGCATGAGCTTTATCAGGGGCATTTTGTTCTCTTATTCATGAATCATACATTTATCTGTTATGAATATCTAAAACAAGAAAAGAAAAGAAATGATAGCTCAGTAGGAAATAAAAGCTCTCCCTTGAATATTTTCCAGTATTTTCTTTTTCTCACATCAATGATATACAGATTGTTAAGGGAATGAAATGGCTTTGCTGACAGAAATTATAACTTTAATACACATAAAGCATATATCTTAAAGCCTACTATGTGTCATCATGAGCATTTAGGTCTATGCTAATTGGAAAGTGACATATGCCATGTCATTTTTATTTGGGTAATAAGACATTTCTTATTATAAAAACACTATAAAATTTAAAATGCTGGGAAGTGATGTCATTGATCATGTTTTCTTAAGTCAGCATATCATAATGAAATGATGTATTTTTTGGTCAGATACTGCACTTATAGAAATGGGATTTTTTGAAGTAGAAAGAAATACAGGTTATCTTCTATAGAAGCATTCTGCTAAATACTCTGCTTGATTATATTCACCTGCTCATACATTTGGTTAATATTTGAAACCTACTATGTGCCAGGTACTGGTCTAGGCATTTGGAGTACATTAGCCAAAAAACAAAGAGCCCTACCTTTTTAAAACCTAGAATTTTATAATTAAGGAGGAAAAATAATTATAGGTGTGCTGAAGATAAAAGTATTGCTTAATTGTATGGGGAAATGCATATGAATAAGCATGTACCGAAATACCATAAATATTTCTGGTACTTCTCAGATATCTTGATACATTTAAAGGCAGGTAAGCCATCCGCCATCCCCATGACTTTGCAATATAAAATGGGATACAGATGAGTAACTTCTAAATTAATTTTACACAAAATACTATCTGAGAATTATTTGTAAATGTCCTAATTCAATTTGCTTTAAGATATGCTTTCCCTATCAGTTTTTAATAGCTTGTTTTTAATATAATGATTAACACATTTGAGATATCTGTCCATGTATTATAAAGCAAACAACTTACTTAACAGTACACTGATAAAACTTTTGAGAGAGCAACATATAGTTGATTGCTACTAAAAAAAATACATTTATGAACATTGTGTTTAAATTCTCTCCCTGTGACAGACTGACATCAGAGAAAATGCAAAACATTATTCTACAGATTTTTCAGGATAAAAGAATATTTACCTTGTATTTAATAAAACCTATTTTATACAACACTCATATGCTTGTCACAGTTTGCTCACGCTTGTATCTATTTCCTGTGTTAGGCTTTTGTGCTTTGATTGTTTGTATAGGGTGTTTCTGTGTCAAGACTCCAGACATTCTCACTGTTGGCTGCACAACAGAGATTCTCTTGGGGTTAATTTTTAAACATGCAGAAGAAGAAGCCCTTCCCACAGAGATTCTTTTTTATGGACTTAGCCTGAACCTATCTGCAGATACATTTCCAAAGCTTCCCATATAGTTAAAGTGTGCATCGAGGCCTGAGAACGTGACATTACTCATAGTGAACGTCTTCTCATTCTCTACTGTTCATTTTTCTCTTCAGTGTTCTCCATTAGTTTTAGTCATCATATCAACCCTTTATTGTGTTCTTCTCAACTGGATTACTAAGGTTATATTAGCATTTGCTTTGAGTTTTCCAGGAGTTTTAAAATGCATTTTGACCAAATGTGTAATTGATAAAACATGTGATTAAGTAAATAAACTCTGAAATATGACTACCTCGTGTATTTATTCTGTGGGTATCAAGTGCTGCCAGGGTCTCTGAGGTTTTTGACATCCTTTCGTGGGATCATTCAGATGAAAACTACTTTTATTGCAGTAGCAAGTTAGCAATATCTGCCTTTTTTATTCTGATGCTCTCATGAATGTAAGTAGACATTTTTAGATACTATGTAACTTTAAAAATTTTTAAATACATATTGAATTTATACATTACAGAACATTTTCAAGTTAAAAGAATGTTATCATAATTTTTGCCATGTTCCAGAAATGTATCCTGAGAGAAACAATTGATATAGGACATCTTACAACAAAACAGTGAGAATGCAGAGCTAAATGTGAGGATGGGTCTGTCTTCTGTTAAGCTCGATGTTAAAGTTGCTCACAAAAAAGGTACAGTGATAGCCCACTTCTCACTGAACATGTTTTAAGAAAAATATATGGAATGTTCATAAATATTATATTATTTATATATTTATATACAGATAATGAGCTAATTACTGTTATTAGAAAATGAGATAATGTACCTTTCCTGATCTGCACTGGTTTGACCCTGGGGTCACCCGTAGTTCAACTCCTACAGTCAAATCACAAGCCCTCACTTCCCTGGCTGCTGAGTAATTTTACTAATTTCATCTTTTCCGTCATTACCACCTGCCAGTCACTAACTCAAAATACTAAAAAATATTATTAAACCTATTAAAATATATCAAATATATATTTTAAAGGGATCTCATTTACATCTACAGCCCTGACACTCCCTAAAGATATAGTTTGCAACATTAACCATACAAATGTAAGAAATTACGCCGTAGGTGACTTTTGAAAAAGGAAATGGTAAAAGCTGAGGCCACGGTAAACCTTTTGTTCTTTATTTTAAGAATTCATGCTGAGTCTGTTTCAGGGCTTGCAAGTGTGTGTAATATCTGTGATAGGCTTCAAGTTGTCAACTGGACCCAAAACCAAGTAAAACTTATGATAGAGCTTTAAATTATTTACAATCTGTCATAGACACTAACAGACACTAATGTTATCGAGGACTGTTGTAAGCATTCCTGCTTTTTCATCCTCAAATTATAAGATAAAAGCCTAAATTAGAACCATAAACTATATAAAATAGAGCAGCAAAAACTCAATAGAATTTTTGAAGTATTGTGGCTTCAAAATGGATAATGAAAAATCCCAAGAATGAACTCAGGGTAAACTGTGGACTTGGGGTGACTGTGCTGTGTCACTGTAGGTTCATTAATTGTAACAAATGTGCCACTTTTGTGCGTGATCTTGAAAATGGGCAAGGCTGTGCCTGTGTGGGGACAGCAGATATAGGGGAAATCTCTGTGCTTTCCTCTCAGTTTTCCGCAAATCTAAAACTATTCTACAATATATACTTTTTTGAATGGTTAAATATAATGAAACTATAGCTTTGGGGATAATGAAATGATCTTATTTTCTCTCTTCAGTGAGATTTCTGTTTACATGCAATACAAAAATTATCTTAATTGAAATTCCCACACAGTTCACTAATATCTCAAAAATATTGACATAGGTAATCATATACATTTACAAAATCAACTATGAAAATGCAGATTTCATAAATTTACTCCTGTTCTTTATTCATAAATTACTAAAATATGTAAATACAAACCCATACGAAACGGTGAACAAGTAGTGATTTTTGTTTCCGGGTAGAGTACAGTTTCCACCTTAAAATAAAAATCATGTGAAAAATTGCAAGAAAACTCATACGTGACATATAACTTCAACCTCTTTACACTGAAATATGACATTGTTGAGTAAGCCAAAAACATCTGTCAATTACCTTTCTTTGAAATATGGATTGCGTAAGGGAATAAAAGCATTACTAACATTGCCTACAATTTCTATCCAAAATTCCATGAGGCAGAGAGACATAATTCCACTCAGTCAATAAATTATGATACAGAAGGAGACAAGGAAATGATGGGAAAGCTGAGATCAATCATCAGGAATATACAATTGAATAGAACCTGTTAATAAGCGAAGTTAACTGCCCCGCTTTCCAGTATGTGCTGCCAATCATGTCGTTAAAGAACTGCATTTGATTTTTGCTCCATGGGACTTCGGAGAGTGCTTTTTTTTTTTAATGTTTCTCTACACTCTACTATGATATAGTAAAATTAAAAGTATCATAAAATATTTACTTACATTTTCATCAGACAACTGCGAGGCAGGCAGAGCAGGTCCTACTGGCCTTACTTTATTGGTAAGGAAATCAAGGGACGAGAAGTTTAAATATCTTGGCGAAAGCCACAGGGCTAGGAAATGACATGCTAAGACCAGAGCTCCAGTATTTATTCTATCATCTTTTAGGAACCTCCTTAATTACACATCACATAAAAGCAACTAAGACTTACAGAGTGCTTACTTCATGACAATCCTCAAAGTGTACTAAGTCACTTATATTTGCTAAGTCTTCCCTATCTCACAAAATTCCTGTGCACATGAGAAAACTGAGAAATCTGTGAGCACAGTGTTAGCAGGTGTTATCTGCTAACATGGGGGTGGTATCTAAGAGGCAACTGGGGTGAAAACATTCTTAACGACTCTGTTTATTGCAACACTACTTATGGCAGTCAATGCATGGAAACAACTAACTTGTTTTCTGACAGGTGATTGGATAAGAAAGATGTGGTACTTATATACAATGGAATACTACTCAGCCATAAGAAAAGATGGAAGACTACCATTTGCAACAACGTGGATCTTGAGAATATCATGCTAAGTGAAATAAATCAGATGAAATAAATCCCTCATATGTGGGATATAAAACTAAAAGATACAAATAAACAAACAAGACAAACAATCAAAAACTCATAGACACAGACAACAGTATGGTGGTTACCAGAGGGGTTAGTAAAGGGAAAAGGGGGTCTTCTCTGTTTGTTAGTCCTTCTACCACTACTTTCTACCACTGAGGACCCAAATTGTTATCCCAAATTCATTGCTTGCACCAAATAAGAATTTAATAAGTGTATAAATGAGGTTTTGAAAATATTGATTAGGTATTGTTTAACTCACAATGTAATTGCTGTGTGTGTTAAATAGCCATTTATTCAAGGCATTATGTTAGACACTATCAGTAAAGTGCAGAATATGTGGGTCTTCCTCTACCAAAGTCTGTTAAATGTGAGTGCAATTTTTAGCTTTTACCTCAAGGTTTATATAACTTTGTGATTATTTCTTATTCGGCGCTAATTCCCCATTTCCCTTCTTTCCTTCCATAAACTTTAGTGGGTGTTTTTAATGACTTTCTATCAAGACTGATGGTTGTGTCAGGCGCACATCATCCCCTAGGACTTGATTTGTTTTTGTGGAGAGCAAGTATTACATTTTTGGTGTTTTATTCAGATGGTTACTTTTGAAAAAATATATATGAAAAAGTAGTAGTTCTATTCAGGTTTAGAATCCTGAGACTGGGTGGGAGTTTGTTTTTGTTTGTTTGATTTAAAGTGACAGTCTACATTAAATCTAAATCAGTATCTTTGGAGAACAGCTCAAAAATATTAAATAAAGAAAAATAAATATGTTGATCATTCATTGTTCAAAGATAATAAACATTAATGTGGAAGAATACAGATAAAATTCTTCATAAGTAAAGGTTCAGGGTTTTTATTTCCAATTGTATCTCAAACAGAAGAATTTTTTTCAAAACTAAAGATTAATTAAAACTATATAAATTTTCCCTGGATACGAACTAAAATATTCTTTCAAAATAATAACTATTTATTGGATATAACAATTTAAATAAATAAAACATGATTATTGCAATTAGCTATAAGAAATTTATGATGTCAGTTTGAAATATGTAACAAGCAACTTGATTTTGATATATTAAAATACATTTCAAAACAATTAAAAATATGCATTTTTAGAATACAGTTTATATTAATAAGGATATTTTTTAAATTATAGACAATTCTACACATTAATAAAAAAGAAAAAAGTTCCTACAATATCTTTTAAGTAACATATGGGCACCCAAGTTTATTTTGTTTCATTCTGATTTTGGATATCAAAATAGTTTGTGTTGTTTTGTTTTTGAATATCCACCTGGCCAAGACTTCTCAGATGAATGCTATGAGCCTGAGTTTCTTGCTACTAAATCCTCTTTCTGAAACCCTTCCGTGTTTCCCCGAAATCTACTGTGCTGCACGGGTCATGTGAGCCCGCAGACTCAGGGCTGCACAGAGAGAGGGGTGCTCTATACCTGGCCCTCTAACAGAAGAGTCTCAGGGAGAAAGCCTTAAGATCTGAAGCAAAGCCAAGATTAGAGGTACTGTATACATGCAAAGAGTACAAATGGTTAGAGCCTTATAAACCCGGATACTGTATGACACATAGCTCTATCGCGGGCTAACAGCTCCTCAAGTAAACCCAGATGTCCAAGCCCTGGCAAGTTTAGCATTTCCAGAGACACATAGAGAGCGGTCATCATACAGAAGGGAGAGCTGATCACAGAGGGCCATGGCTGAGTTTATGAAGTACATTTTTGCAAGGAGCAGGTAGAATTCCTAGTCGCAGCAATTGAGGCCACTGATGCATTCCTTTGAGGTTTATTTACGAAAACGTTGCTTTTGAAGAACTGGTTGAATTTCATAGTCATACCTAAAAGGGATGTACGTGTCATGTGCTGTCAAGTCAGCTCTGAGTCCTGGGAACTCTATGCAGGAGTGACGCCCACAATGTCCTGTTCTCTCAGCCCTGCTCAGCCCCTGGAGATGCAGGCCTACGGCTGCTTACATGCAGTCAACCCATCTCATATCTTCTTTCTCCTTTCCTGCTGGCTTCTGTTTTTCCAGCATTATTGTCTTTTCCAAAGAACCCTGCCTTCTCACGCTATGCCCCAAGTGGGACAGCTTCTATGTTGTCATTTTTGCCTCCAGAAATGTTTCAGGATTATTTTGCTCTGGGACCCACTTGTTCTTATTTCTGGTGGCCCAAGGTGTCCGTAGAGCTCTCCTCCAGCAACTTTTCAAAAAGGAATCATTTTTTCCCTATCGGCCTTCTTTACTGTCCACCTTTCACATCTGGACATAGTAAATGGGGATACAGGGTGTGGATGATCTTAGCGTTGGTCTCTAGTGACACTTTAGTACCCTTTCTTAATTCTTTAATCGCTGCCCTTCCTAGTCTCCCTCTAAAAGGGCTATGCAGTCAATTACACGGAATCCGAAGCCAGTTTAGTAAGATCCAGGAATCCAGGGAAGGGAGCTCTGCTGGCACCTGGCTCTCTCTGAAGGCAGAACTACAGCCAGAGATTAGACGATGGCTTTGAAAAACATGATGGGACTTCGGCTCTGGTAGCAGCCTTTGCGTCTCGCGACAGAGACGGTGGTGAGACCTGCCCGTCTGAGTCTGGCGCTCACTCCGGGGTTAGCTCTGCTCCAGGATCCCTCTGTCGCTTCACTTCACTAGATACAGCAACACCTAAAGACAGGAATACAAACTTCCACCAATTGGTTGAAACTAGGTGAAAATGCCAGCCGTTAAACGGTTTTACTCAGCACAAACCAGAAGGTTTGCGTAACAGAGAAACATGGTAAAGATGCCCAAATTTCATTTTCTTGGAGAGAGACAGACTCTGCCTATAGCCCACCATCCAGAGCATGAACTTAAGTCTGGCCTGACACGCCCTTTTGCACGGGCTAACTTCATTTTTATTTCCACAACTCCCCTCACTGATACGGGATACAGGCATGATTTTAGCCTTACCACAAAAGTGATTTTGTCACATTTTCTCTGCTAGTGGTACATGATTTAGCACACTTATCGCTGGCAGTTTCTATCCTATAGATCTGCTTGAGGATTACGGGCTGCACATTCATTAGCAAAAGCACCGTTGTGTTCTGGTATCTTATCTCTGCTCCCCTCCCCATCACTGCCCACTCAAGTAGTGTTTTTTTCAAGTTATGATTGGCTTCCATATGATGTAACATCACTTGTGTTGGTTGTCATACAGATTTGTAGTGAATAGAAGAGAAAAACAAGAATGGGACACAGGGTTTAAGTACTGTTTCCTTTGATTGTTTTATAAATGTTCTATATTTTAAGTTCTGTGTTCTAAGTTGTGAGGTAAAATCTTTATTCTTGTAAATCTATGTGAAAAGAGGTTTGAAAATCACTGATCTTGAAGCTGAAAAAAAATCTGCTTGCTTCTCTTTAAACTTTTGTGATCTACTTTCAGTTAAAATCTCATTCTGTCACCCATTCTAATCTCCTCTGAAAAATTCCCAAATCAGTCACTGTAGGATGAGGTACAACCTGCAGTGCTGCCTACTGTTTTCTCAAACAGTGGGCCCCGGATTCCAGTGTGGAAAAGAAGACCAAAAAAATTTGTTTCAGTCCCTGCTACTGTTTAATCCCAGAGAAGAAAAGTCTCACTTTCTTTTCAGGGTCTGTCTTCTTTTACAATTTTTTTTTCTTATGAAAAAAAGTAAGATGGGAAGGTGCACGCCCCACTCTCCATAAGCAGCCATTTTCTAGTAGTATCTGCTTGCAGATTTTCTTAAGAAAACCCCACAAGTAAGGATAGTACCAACTTTTTTTCTTGAAATGCTTTATGTGCACCACTTAGTTCTAGGCACGTAAGAGTTATGATGTAAAATACTTCACATAGCACAGCTCATGTCCCCCACCCCCAGGTAAAACTTGTGAGATAAAATGTAGGATAGACAAGGGCTTGGAAGGGACAGAAAAAACCTCATTTGGTTTTAGAGACATGGTAAAGAAGGCGAACAGAAATACAAGGTGAGATTGTAATATGACATGGAAATAGCAAAAGGCAGTCTTGACCGTGACTGCAAGATCAATGACATTCTTCCAAGAAAATGAGAAACTCATATGTGAGTTGAGTTGCACGCGGGTCTCTCTGAAAATTATGCTCTCAGAACATTCCATTGACAGATACCAATAAGTGCAATGTGTAATTTTCAGTTGGAAATATACACTTATTTACAAGGAAGGATTTTACTACTCAGCCATAAGAAAAACTAAAATGCTGCCATTTGTGACACATGGATGGACCTTGAGAATATCCTGCTAAGTGAAAGAAGTCCATCAAAAAAAGTCAAGAACCATATGATTTCACTCATATGTGGAATATAAAACTGAAAGCAACAAATGAACAAACAAAAAAACAGGCAAAAACTCATAGATGCAGACAACAGTATGGTAGTTACCACAGGGAAGGCGGTTTGGGGTTAGTAAAAGGTCAAGGGGGTCAAATACATGCGGATGGACAATGGCTTGACTGATATCAGGAAAATGGGTGGTGGGCACACAGTGCAATATACAGCTCACGTATCACAGACTTGTACACTTGAAACCTATATAATCTTACTGACCAATGTCACCCCAATGAATTTAATTTTAAAAGGAAGTATTGTCATGTGATGTTTAACAGCAGAATAACAAAACAGAAAAGAAATCAACTAATGGAAATACACTGTTTACTAGTGATTACCTCCTACTCTGCATTGTTTATTTAGAAGTCTCCTATATAATCTAACAAGTATCATTAGTTTTAAAATAAGTTTATGCAGTTATAAGTGGCATATGAATTTCAAATCACATTTTTTTCCACTGATTCTTTTTTTTTTTTTAAGGCAAACAGACACAGAGTGAAGACTATGGGGAAAAAATGAGAGAAAATCTCTCTGGTATTTTGTCAGGTTGGCATTCGGTAATCCTTAGGGGAAACTTGACTTCTGAATTCAACTTAATAGAAAAGGCCCTGTGAACCCTGTCATGGGAATAACTATTACAGAATTTGACACAAGCCTAGACAAGTGAGATCATTGCAGCAGAAAGTCCTATAGCAATAAACCGAAATTTTTCTTGACATAAGAAATCTAAGTTTGGCGATTATCAATTAGGCAGCCAGAGAAAACTGACGGGACAGTGAGCTCGAAGCATAATTCTTCCTGGGGAAAAGGGGCTGGGAAACTAGACCCTTCTCGGAGAACAATCGGAAGCATACATAAAGCGTTACAACGCTACTCAAATGATTATTTCCAGCTTATTGGAATAATCTTCTGTGTGACTAAATAATGAGCTGGAAAAACAATTGATATATTCATTTTAAATATTTAGAAGCATGGCATTATACCTGGCTAATGTATTGTAAAACAATAAACAATGAAAAATTTTTACAGTAGTTTTAAGCAATATTAAAGATACAAAAACCCACATAAAGCCTACACATTAGTTCAAACAATTATTTTAAATATGGGTAAATTAAAACAGTGAAAATATTGTTCTGTAATACAAATAGGCAATGGTCAAACTATCAATTCTTCTACCACCTAAAAGAGTGAAAAACAACATCTTGCTGATATCTATTTACAGAAAATAAATTGCTTATATGTAAGAAAGATAATCTACTGCATTTTTCACAGTATAGGCAATTTTAAAGTAAATTTATAGAATTAAAGTCTTCTTAAGAATTCAAAGGTTTGAGGTTTTACGCCACAGGCGTGCTAATGAGTCATCAGCCCCAGAATCATGGAGGCTGGTGGACAAAAGGAGACGTTGGGTCAGGGAAACATGTTCCTTTATTCACAGTAATATCAGTAGCCATGGAATTAGTAGCTTCTTAAAATGGTGCCACATTTCTAAACCCAGTATCCACAGAGTGAAACCCAAATTGCCCAGTGATACCTGCACAGAGAGCCGGTTCAACACCGGAGGCGGTCTTTTAGCGAGTAGGCCGGCCTGTTCCCTCACCGGGGGACGGTCGCCGTTCCGAGGCCCTTCACTGGACCCTCGTTATTGAGAAGAGTGAGAAAACGTCTGTCGCTTCTGCTCGCAGACTGTGCGGGGCCATGGGGGCCTGTGAAGGACTGTGTACCAACAACACTTGCATTTTATTCTCTAGTGTGTTGTTTGTGCTGAATAAATAAGAATAGAAGTTTTGCTTTTTATATGTCCATTTCTAAAAGTTTACTGTCTCTTTGCTTTTTGCTACACCAATGGCTTTCAACCTTTTTTATTATTACTCTTCTACCAAGGAACCTTTTAAGATATTTTTATTGACATAGTCTCATTAAATTTTAATACTACAGATGTGCTGTATATCTATTTATGTATATAAAATACATAACAGATATTTTATATACATAAACAGATATACGTATATATCATATATACATATATAATATATCATATATACATATATATTATGTGCTTTCTATATAAAAAAGTAGGATTTTGGCACCCGACAACCATATTTTGGCCTCCTCAATAATGGATATGTGGTACTAATAAAAATATCTGCTTATATTGTGTTGCAGTAATAAAAACTAAGAATAAAAATAATAGGAGGTTTCTATTCAATACTATGTAAATTCTAATTTTTAATTAAATTTATTGGGGTGGCACTAGTTAATAAAATTATATAGTTTTCAAGTGTACAGTTCTATAACACATCACCTGTATATCGCATTGTACGTTCACCACGCAAAGTCAAATCTCCTTTCTTCAGCACATATTGCACCACTCTTTGCTCTTTACTACCTTCTTACCCCCTTTCCCTCTGGTAGCCACCATACTGCTGTCTATGTCTGAGATTTTGTCTGTTGTTTTGTTGTTCATTTGTTGCTTCTAATTCTTACCAATTTTATAACAAATTTATGAGAAATTTCTATAAATGTAATAATGTATTTTACTGACTTCTAACAATCATTGTTTTAGATAATATTATTTTATCATTATTTAATAGACAGAGAAACTGAGGTACACACAATATCCACTTTTTCCATGCTCTCAGCCCTAGTAATTAGGCAGATAAGAGTTAGGATCTAACCCAGAAAGGTCGGTCCAAGTCCTACAATGCCTATATTCTATAATCAATCATCCAGGCATAATCTCTTTTCATACCCTATTTCTCAATCTAATACAGCTTCTAATAAACAAAAAAATTTTTTTTTCACTTCAAAAATTATTTTAGGACTCCTAAAATGATAAATAAATTCTACAAAGAGTAACAGTAGAAGATACAGCAAAAACCAAAGCCAAGCAAGATTTGATATTTATTAACTTTAATATCAAATTATTTTTCAAATTATATACCATGCTATGTTGTATCTGTGTCCCTCTTCTTCCTTAGAAGGGAGTTTTTTTCACAAAATTTTGTGTAATTTTCTTTCTACCATTAATATATCCTTCTCAAAAGAGTTCACCCCTCTTGGTGAATGGCAGCATTAGCCTTTGAACAGCACTTTGTCTGTGTGTTTCACATGAAAATGTCACCAATAACAAAGTTCTAAATAAATGATACTACCCTCCATGAGAAACAGAAATCTTTTAAAATATTTGATAGTATTCAAACTAAATTTAACACGTCATAATTTTTATTAATTGTCCAAATCCTTTCAATGTTATTGTTGAGAGAGATCAACACATTTTTTAAAAAATGAACAATGCCCATATGAACATTGAGAGCCTAGCAATAATTCTTCTACTCATAATTATCTAAACACTAAAGTAAGCAGAAACCTATGCTAGTGAGACATTGGTTTTAGGGGGGACCTCATGAAAGCTCTTCGGCCCCCTTCCTTAGTTACTCATAGACGTTTTCCACACACCTGTAATAATGGCTGCCTACTCTCCCCCTCCAGCATGATTTTCGCAAGTTGTTTTAAAGAAACGAGAGAAGAGGCATAAAAGAAACAGTTTACACAAAGAATCAGCATAGGAAAAGATGAAAAAGCCATGGAGAAAAGCCTGACAGGAGCTACTGTTAAAAAGTGTCGAAACTGTCAGGGCTGACAGCCCGGAGAATCCCCATAGAGCGCTGCAGCCTCAGGAATGTCTAGGAAAGGTGACGGCACCGGCCACGTCAAGATTGTCAGGCGTCTCCCCACGGCACTCAGCCTCGTTAACGCGCCTTTTTAAAAGTGTGCATTAACTTCACTTTTTTCAATTGTGAAAGGTATTAGACACGTACAATAAGGTATACGGTGCATAGGAATGGGAGCGAATACAGATAAAACACATACTAATTTACTTTTCGCTCAGCTGAAGGAATAGAGTATCGCCAAGAACTTTGAAGTCCTTTATGTTTCCCAGATCCATATAAAGTCATACAGGATGGGGCAAAAGGACATTTACAGGTGTGACTGCATGAAACAGAGCTCATTCTCGTATTCATCTTTATTAGCTATTGTATCATTTTCCGTATGAACAACTGTGAACCTACGTTTGCCCCAGCCTGTGTATCAGAATGATTACTGCAGGGAAAGAGTCATGGCATTTGCCAATGTCACTCTATCTAATTCTATTATTTACTTAAAAATCCCAAGACCACAGGTTTGGAATTGAAGCAAGCTAGTAAAAATAAATCTTTAAAATGTATGACAAACCCTTGGAAAGAGGGAAGGTAATAATTCCATAAACCACGAGATGGAGGCTATAAAGCAGCATGGCATTACTGTGTTATTGGACAGTACTCTGGACATAAAATATATATCTTGGTTAAGCAAAAGAGATACAAATGTTATTTCCTGGAGGATTAGCTTTCCTGACAACGTATTTAGCAAAGGAAGAGGCTGCAGGTAAAGGGTCACTTGCTTCAAAGTGACGGGCATGGACAACAGCGTAGTGTCGACTGCCAAGGCCGCCCCGAAGCAGCATTGGGTTACAGAAGCTCTCAATGGTCTGTTGTGGTAAGATAGATAAAATTTTCAACTCCAGAGATTGTTTTCGAGATACAAGAAAGAAAAGTACAAACACGAGAGTTGTACAGGCTTACCCTACTCTGTAAGCAGAGAAAAATCTTACTCAATAAAAAGGAGACATTATGCCCAATCCATGAAATATAGTGCGGATGAGCCCAGCGTTCTAGAGTACAGAAATAGACCTACACGCGAACAAAAGAGGAGGGGGCGATGCGAAGACAGAGGCGCAGAGACGCGCAGCAGGTCACGGCGGGCCAGCAAAATTTGGGAGAGGTAAGAACTCGTACTCCCCTAGAGCCTCCCGATCGAGTGTGGCCCAGCCAACACCTTGTTTGGGCCCACTGATACTGATTTTGGAATTCTGGACTCCAGAACTGTGAGAGAATATGTTTCTGTTGGTTTTAAGCCTCTCAGTTGATGCTAATTTGTTACAACAACCACAAGAAACTAATGAGCATTTTGGCATTGACCCTGGAAACAGAACAATAACAGAAATATGTGCTGGTTCCATCTGACACACTCAGGATACAGAAACGTTGCCAATGGAGAGAATTGGTTAGAAACATTTTGTTTCTTAATACTGTATTATTTTGTCCTGTAGAATTGAAAAGTCAAAAGCCAGGTAACACACTTGATGGCAACTGAGGACCTCATTCATTTTGGTAGGACTGTGCTATCAGACACCACAAAGGCTCAGCACAGTGGATTTTTGGCTAAAATCTCAGAGTTTGAAACCTAATTCTCATGCCCATTCCGACAAAGGAAACATTTTGAGGCTTCATTGTCATGGAAGCATTGCACAGGCAGGCTGTAAAAAATCAAACATTCTAATGATGGCCAATGATACTTCAAATCGGTGAGTTAATAAAACCCAGTAAAAACGATGTGACAAAGGAAGAATAATTGAACCGGGAAGCAATTGACACTATCAGGAGAAAAGATGGCTTCTCTTGTGATTTGCCTGGATTCAAGGATGTGAGAATACAAAGCAGACTTAGTCATACATGGACTTGAGGGAGGTGAATCACTGGAAAAACATATACTGAGAAACAGGTAGCTTTAGGGTAATTACACTGAGACACTGGCCGAAGCAGATTGGAAGGAGAAAAGGCAGGGAGACTTGGGAGAGGGGAATTTCTGCATGACTGTATGCCACACACGGAAAGGCCACCTGCCCCAAACTGCAGGTTACTGCTTGCTGCATTCTTTGAATCTAGAGAATTCAATTGACCAACTATGAGTAAGAACGTGTTTTGGCATTTGATAGGCTAAGTCTATTTCCCCCTTGAGATAATCTGGGCATAAATGAAAGTGTACGTGCATATTCGAGTGTAACACATCCTGATACAGACCCTGACTTACATCCTTCACGTGTAAGACCACCATGTTCATATATTATGTCTTGCTCTAAGTTTATTTTTGAATAGGGAAGTTTCTACTCTTCTTGAAATGACACACGTATGTCAAAGACAGTGATATATATTCCTTCATTTAATTAATGATTTACTCAACAGATATTTAATGGGTCACGGCCATTTTATAAGCACTCCTGGAGCTGACATCCTACCAGATGTGGATAAATGCTGTGGAGGAAAAGGGAAAAGAAAATAGGTGAGACTGGGTAGGATCGCTCTTTTAGAAATGGCGCAAGGGAAACATCTGCCCCAGGAGGTGACATTTGAGTTCATCCCTGAAGGAAAAGAGCTAGTCAGCCTCACTGCTCTCTCAGGGGGGCATCCCAGCCAGGAGGGTCCAGTTCTGAGCACTCCTTGTGAGGAAGCACTGCGTTTGGAAGGACGGCTAATGGTCGTGGTGGCTGGGGAGGAGTGAACGGGTGGAAGGAGGCAGGGCTGCAGGAGGAAGGGCTTGTGACCGTCGTGGGGCCTGGGCATTGATTCTGAATGAGACTGTCTCATTCAGAGCAGAGGAATGACACCAGAAACCACACAAGGTAAAATCTCTGTCAGGGCTGACCTAGAACCACGAAAATGCAAAATGTGCTGAACACATCACTCACTTGTTCAATCTGGGAAAATTTCACAGAAACACCTTTTTTTTCCTCTTCTTTTTTCAGTTGTTATTTGTGCTTCCTTTTACTTTATGGAATACTTAGTCCATGTTCACATACTGATACTTCTCATCACTTGAATATAGTGCAACTGAGGTATGTTATTTTGGTACTATCATTGCCATCTACAGATAGGGAGCATTTTAGTATCACTTTACGGTAATTCTCCTCTATACCTGAGGTGAAACTCTGCCAATGCAGCGACTTGCCATTAGCTAATACCTCAACACAAATGCTATTTAAATTCTCTTTGATTTTATAAAGCAAATAAAACTTTGTTTATTGAAGATTTGATTACGAAATGATAAACTAAAAATAAAAGGGGGAAAGGATACACTTTCTTATCAATAACTATTCACATGACATTCAGTAGTTTTTGCTGTTCTTGCATAGCACAATGTGTTGACATAAGCTATGTGCTTACTAAGGAATTAGGCACAGAAGAGTCTCAAACTAATATGATTGATAAATAATCACATTTTTCTTCGAAGGGAGGAACCATAAAGAACAACCAGGTAGTTTGTGTATTTTGCATAGAAATTAACCTTGTTTGAAGTTCTAATTCATTTTCATAGTTTATAAAATGTATTTGGAGTAAATAAAGTTTTCTTTCAAAACAAATCCCCAGGCCAAAATAAAACCCAGTGTTCACTTGTCAGGAAGACATCCATTCTTATGAGAAAAACTGCTGAATTTTCAATGTGCTTGATTGTACTATTTTCAGATCACACATTGACAAGCATTTTGCCCTGAAGATAGTATGGTCAAGCCTGTTTAAAATTCATAGATATTTTTCTCCTTACCAAGATGAAGAGCTCAGCATTGAACATTTTGTGTAGGCTAAGGCATCCGTCCCCCAGTTTTAAATGTTCTTGGCACCCTTCTTATCATGCAGCCTGAACAACTTTGACAACATTTCTCTGCTTACCAGAATCTCATTACTCCTGACCAAGGGATACCATTTAATTTCAGATTTGCAGACGGCGTGTTCTCTGGCACTTTCCCTATGCACTTTGTCTCAACTTTCACTTGCCCTGTCAACTGGTGGAGTGGGAATCATTGGCTTCAAGTTAATCCCCAATATTTCCTGTAGATATATACGTTATAAAATATTGATCTAGAATATCGATCTTCAAGTATTCAAATTGGATTATTATAAAGTTTAAGTGTTTCATCATATAGATAATGTTCTCTTCCAAACTTATTAGTGGAAATTCTTGTTTTAAAACTTAACATGGGAAGTACTGAGTGAGAAGTACTGTTTAGCTGGTTTGGCAGACCCCCTAAGTAAAGGCGGACTCTTTTTCATTGGTAATGAAAGTATAGGCCAATCAGTTCAACAAAATCAGTACGCTATGACTTGAGACTTTTTGCAAATTACTGAAGTTTATTATTAAAATTTTTGGTTTACATTCTGGAAACATTTATTCATAAGCATACACTTATACACACACTAAAAGGATACACCACAGTTGACGACAATGGATTGTTTTCCTATCTGTAAAGAAAAAGGCGAGACTCTCTGGTCCACATGGTGTAAGGAGACATCAAAACTCAATATTTACATCTTTAACCAAGTGAATGAGATGTCCAGGTTGGGTCTGTGACAGTCAAGGTGAAGATGTTTCTGTAAAGTCAGCAGCCTACTGTGCCATCTACAACAAGTCCCGGTTTTCCACGCTGTTCAATTCTTCAAAGAAAGCCAAAATTCTTAATGTAAAATTAAATGAAATGATCGCACCTCTTTTCTATTGCTGTATAAGTAATTACCACAAGATGTAGTACGTTAAACACCCACCCTCTGTTAGTTCGGAGTTCTGTAAGTCAGGAAAAAGTTGACTCATCAAAGGTCTACTTATGGGCTCAAGAGGCTGAAATTAAGGTGCCGATCAGAGTGGAGGCTCATCTGGAGGTTCTAGGGAAGAACCATCTACAAAATGCATTCAAGTTTTCGATAGAATTCATTTCTTTGTAGTTGTAGTTTGTAGTTCCTGTCCTTGCTGACCATTGGCCAGGGATTACACAGAGTTCCTGTAGGTCACACACACCCCTCGGCTATGAGTGAGCGCTCCCTCTGTCGGGGAGCAGCACCAAGTCAAGTCCTTCTCACACCAGCTAGAGAAAAGGAGACTGTTTCACGTTCTGTCCAGAGGGTTCTTGTGAGTAGGTTGGACCCACCCAGATAATCTCATTATTGGCAAACTAAAAGTTAACTAATCGGTAAACTCAGTTACATCTGAAAAATTCTCACATCAGAAAATCTCTTTTGCCATATACGAATTAGCTTATAATCATGGCTGTGATAGCTCTCCATCCTATTTCAGTCTTGAGGTTTCAGGAGAAAATCTTAAGAGAGGGTGCTTTTTTTTTTAGAATTTTCCCACCTACCACAATTCCTTAAGACACTCTGTGGGCCAAAAAAAGTTTTTTAGTCGGACATAGAGCTATGATGGAGACTTCTGAAAGCAGAAGATTTGCCCTCGTCCAACCTGTATCTTGCACAATCTAGGGATGCCCTGGACCCTGCTCCTGCTACTCCAGGATCTTTTACTGTCCTTGTCCCACAGCATTCTCTCTACACAGCATATCTGGTTTCACTGTATCGCTTCTGAGTTTGCAGTCTTTCAGTCTCTACATGCTCGATGACCACTGTGTTTCTTCACTTCAATACAGCATTTATCTTGGTATCGATTATTACTCTGTCACATGTTCTACAAAGAGCTGGCTGCCTGGACTCCGGGAGATCCTAGGCATGGCTAGGGTCCCTTTCTTTGGTTTCCCTGTATTTTTTTCTACAGAAGGAAGAGTCACTTTACTTGTGTTTTCTGCCCTGTTGGTTCTTTCTTTGGGGCAACTAGGGGTTTTCAGTCGTACTTGCATTTTGACATAAAGGCTCACGTCTGATTTAAGGCTTAAATGAAAACAGATTCTTTTCTCCCCCAACCTCCTACATCCTTCACCATCTGTAGGTGCCCCTGTCTACTACCTCACAGAAAAATAAAAAGAAAAGCAAAAGCAAGATTTCATAAGTTGGGAAAGTCATCAGCTTGCTCTCATAAGTCTCTCCATCTCTCCTTACATCCTCTACTTATGATGAGTGGCTCCAGTGTGGCAGGAACTGGTCCAGTCCATGGGTATAAAACTCTGGCCAAAAATATAATCTCTCACTGCTTTGAGGGTTGCAGATGACAGGAGACAATAAAGACAGAAGCTCTGAGTATAATGTCAAGTTGGAGGTATATGTAGAAAAAAAGACAGAAGAGGAAGAGAATGTAATATCATGGTGGGAAGAGGAGGGTCGTGGTCTTAAATTTGCTGGACTGATGAAGACTAGGGAGAAGACTGGCAGGCAATGACGAAGTGAACAGTCAGGATTTGTGGGGAGAGGCTGCAGGCTCTGCCCCTAGAACACGTCTGGTATGTTTGAGGAAGCATTTGGAGATCCGTGAAGCTACCAGTGTGCTGAAGAGGGATAAAGACAGACGCTGGATTGTTCAAAGACTTGTATGCCATGACTTCAAGACTTCAGCTTTGAATTCTGAATGCAAAAGGAACTCAGTGGAATTTTTGATCAGAGGTAGCTCAATCTGGCACCATTTTTAAAGGATACTCTGGGTGCTCTGTAGAAAACACATTGTAGGAGGCAAAAGGCAGAGGGGGGAGATCAGGCGGGCACCACAGAGATTATCCAGGTAATGGGCTCGTCTATGTTGTGGTCAGGTTTTTGGTAAGAAGCCTGTGGGGGAAAATGACCGTTGTAATCTGGGCTTAAACTTTTTCCAGAGGGAGGTAACTGGATCACCTCAACAGGTTCAATAAAAGGAAAAAAGGAAAATAAAAAATAAAAAATCAACACAACGCAATGAACAAAAAGAGATAACTGGAAAATCGATGTGAATATTTTTATAGCTCACTGTTAGAGTTTATATTTCTAGGTTGAATGGCAAGATATGACAATGCGAAGCAACAAAGCACTTTGTCTTATTTAGCAGAAAGCCGCCCATGAAGTCCTTGTTAAAGTGTGTAAGCCCAAGAACAAGATTCTTGAGGATTAGAATAGTTTTTACGACTGAACATTGATCTGACTTTCCGCACATGTCTAATAAGTCTGACGCTTTCTTGAATATGAGTGAACACTATCCATTTACTCAGTGTCAGCACCTCAGGCAGACCCACAGCAGCTCTCGTGGTGACCGCCGAGTGCCTGACTGGGCCTCCTAACATCTATTCATTTTACCGATCAGCAGAGAGAGTGATCTTTCCAATCCCTAAACTACTGCTCTCTGTCCAATCTGAAAGCAATCGCATGTATCACAGAAGTGTACACTTGAAACCTATATAATTTTATTAACTATATCACCTCAATAAATTTAATGATCAAATACAGGATAATAAAAAATAAAATAGAGAGTATATCTCAAAAAAAAAAAAACCTACCTGGTCCTCACCATATAAAGTTCGAACCCCTTAAAATTATATACATAACCATTCATGATCTTATCACTTTGCTCCTCCCTGGATAATTTTACAATCTTTTATATCTTCTCTGGTAGCACCTATTATAATAAAACAAATCAGCTTAAATGTTATTATTTCTATTAAAGTACATAATCACATGTCTACAGCATATTATGTGTATAATAATGATTACAATCAGGCCAAAATTATTGGTCTGTATTTATGTATGTATATAAATAAGTATGTTTTTATAATTAAATGTAAGTATCAATTCCATAGATTTATAATTGTTATTTACTTACCTTATCTGAAATTACTTATATAGCTCTTTATATCATCAAAGTACATATTTATTTCAAATGAAATAAGAAATGTGTTAGAGAAAATACTAGATTAAAATTAAGTGCACTTTCAAGTATGCTGGGTAGAAAAATATAAACACTGAAAGCTGATTCGAATGTTCTTCACTATAAAATAACAAAATGAATTTGACCCCTTTTAGATCACATTTAAGAGGGTAGGTTACTGTGATAACAAATTATCATCATTACAGCTTGGCTTTGTTTATAAAGCAGTTCCATTGTGGGATTTGGAAGACAGCTTTAAAATCTGGTGCACTTTCTAATGCATTGTAAAGTGGGGTTTATTTCTCCAGAGACATTGCTCATGTCTACATGAAACGAGCATAGCTGAGCTTGTTCTGTTACGGAGTCTTGAAATAAATCGTTGTGACCCACATAACTTGCATTCCCTTTCAGAGACGTATGTAATTTCTCTAGGGATCTGGGGAAATGCAGCAGACTGACAAACAGTATTATGTCCAGGTGATGAAGTCTACAGAATCATACCAAAAAAAATGATACAGACATTATGGGAAAGGAAAATACAGCATTTGAGGTCACTTTGGGGTGACGAGAATGTTGAGTTGGGCAGTTATATGGGTCATACCTAATGTCATGTTGTATGATTTTTTTTGCCTCCGTCTGAAATGAGAAGGTTGGGCTGATTATCCTGGAATTAACAGAGCATCATGAATCTAGAGATCCAGGATTAAAAATTTGGCATCAGAAGCATACTCATTAGCATATTACTTGATTTTGTATATATTGTGAGCAAAACATTTTTCCACAAACCTATATTTACTACGCAAATTTTGCAAGGAAACTATAAATAAAAATTTGAATTACTGGGATCTCAGATTTTGAGTTGAAACTTGGTGCCAAATTATCTATTATCTTTTTTTAACTGAAAACAATTTTTCAAATGTATATTCGAGATGAACATTTTCCTTTTTATCCTCAACAATTATATCAAATTTGGTTGGTTATGCATATTTTCTATTATATATCACTATAGATTGGCTATCTATCTATCTATCTATCTATCTATCTATCTATCTACATAGATACATAGCCTACATGGATAGTCTAGCTACATAGATAGATGCATCATCTACATAACCTATCTACCTACATGGATGGGCAGATGGATGGATGGATGGGTGGATGGATAGATAGATAGATAGATAAAGAAAAGGAGAACTATAAAACTATAGTATGTTCACTTTGAATTCTCTCCATATGCCAAAATACCTTATTAAAACATTTAATAAGTTTTAAAATCTTCAAAACATCAATTTAGGAAGGTTCTTCAATGTAAAACAATAATATAATAATGATATTAGTAATATAATACTTTTTTCTTTTTCTACACGAAAATAATTAATTGCAAGAGATTTACCTAGGGTAAGGAACATTCAAATAGGAGTCAGATGCATCCCCTATCCTAAGTAGTTCACAATTTAGAAATAAAATCATTTATTAAAAAAAAAGAGATAATATGGGCTGGACAAATTAGAAGGGAATCTTTTTGGGATACACAGAGAGATTAATTTAACCACAGAGAATTGGAGGGATCAGGTAAACTCAAGTGTCCATCTAACTCAAGTCAGACAAATGGTTAGTTATTTCTAGAAATAAAAGGACCTCAGTTATAGGCAATAACTTGAGTAAATGTGTTGTATTGTAGAAATACAGTTCATATCCATACAAAGTAGTTCAGGGTAAATGAGTGTAGAATTTGTAAAAAGACACAATGGAAAGTGGGGGCCAGAGACTGAGATTATAATCAGTTTCTACGGAAATTGAATTTAGCACGTAACTTGTTTAATCATTTTTATTTAGGTATTGCCAAGCTAATGAGAGAAGCATGAACAAGGGGGCTGTGGGGTATGAATTATGTGACTTGATACTGCTAAGTCTCCCATTCATGTGAAAGCTCTGTTAGTTGAAGGAAAAAAATGCAACAGATATCAGAAGCAAGGAATGTGCATAAAGGACCCATCAACAAAGCCAAATGGGGGAAGGATTGAGGGTGGGAGGTGGGGGAAAGTGGTGGCAGGAAAATGTTGACCAAAACAAAACAAACAAACAAAAGATGTATCAGAGGCTGATGAAGCTAAGCAGTGCTGGAGACCTCAGGCAGAGCACACTCTGATGAGAGATAATAAGGTACGTTGAGAGAAACTTAACACTATGCCTACTGTGTGCAACTGCTGGTCATTATCAGTGACTGTAAAGTTTATATGAAGGAAAAAATTAATTCAGTTCATTGTTAGGAGTCATTTTCTAACAATCCCTTTAAGAGACTATTTTGAGACATCCTAATCTAGTAGAGATAGCAAATAAGATATGGACCGAGATCGATGTGATTATGGTTAGATGAAAATAATTTTTGCAAAACATCAGAAACTTTTAATCATCATAAGCAATTATAGTAGAAGCTGAGAGAAAAGTGATATGCTTTAAAAGTCAATCGATGATGTTTTGCCAGTGTTTCATAATGTTTGTGTGTTAATCAGCAACTTCCAGTACTCAGTATTGGCAAAGAATAAAATAAAGATATCACATTCATCTTAAAAAGTTTGGAATAACTTTCACTGATTGTTGTTTTATTTGACACTATATCATAAAGTTTATATTAGCGTTAGTAATGCCAAACCTTTCTGCAGACAGATGAGATAGCATTAATGGTATCTTAACAGTACATTGGTGATTGTTTTGTAACATTTATAATGGGGAGATAAGCATTTTTAATCTGCTGTCAGATAAGCCAATTGGAGAAAAATAAGTTTGAATCTTCTACTGTTATTTTGTTGTCTTTGACGTCAAGCTTCAGGACAGCAGGATTCAGTGAATTACAGCCTGCTATAATTTAGATGTTTGTGAAGAGATATATAATTCAATTAAGTTTCCCAAAGCTTATTTCTGTGGGCAAAACACGTGGTCAATGGCTGGATGACTGTCGACACAAGTATGAGTCGTAGTTATGGTTCCATACTTACTGCACACAACACCTCCTTTAAAATAACAGATTTTGTATTTTAGAGTAGTTTTAGGTTCACAGCCCAATTGAGCTGAAAGTGCAGATTGTTTTACGCCCCCTACCCTCACAGATGTATAGACTCTCCCATTATCCACATCCCATCAGAGCGTAACACTTGGCACAGCTGCTGAATCTACACTGACACATCGTTATTTCCCACAGTCCATAGTTTACATTAGGATTCACTCTTAATGTCCATTCTGTGAGCCTGGACAAATGTATAATGACATGTATCCACCACTATAGTATCAATGCCCTAAAACCCTCTGTGTTCTGCCTGTTCATCTCTCCTTCCTCCCTACTAGCCCCCTTTAAATAGTGTAAAAATAACCTGGTAATTGTTCACCCAGCAGGGGTACAAAAACAAGAAATGGATAACATGAGATAAACAAATCATGGCTACTCATGTAAACCACTAGTATAATTTTACTTTAAATATTGTTAATTTAGTATATTTTATGGACCAACATCTCTTTATGATGATGTCATGCTTTTATAAAAAGGAAGTTCTTAAATTATAATTCATTGTGATCAATCCAATACCAGAACTATAAGGATATAAAATACAACCTGAAAAAAATGGTAGCGTATCTGGAGTAATACATGCCTTTGTTAGCGTAAGTGCTGGTCAGGTATCAACAAAGGAGAAGGAGGCTAAACTGGCTGAGCCTGATTAAGCCTGGAAGCTGCAGCTTCACAGACACACCAGGGGGACAGCCACATTCTTTGCCAAAGGGACATTAATCTCTGAACAGGTAGAAAAGACGGGCTTCCCAGCCTTCCTGGGGAAAAAACTACCAGTCCACCAGCATCACTGGGGATTAGGCTAAAAGGTTAGGGGGAAATTTCTTGGCTGGGCACATGTCCAGCAGAAGCCAAGACGGCACAGGGGGACGTTTTTCTCCTAAGCATATGCACAGTGGCAGCCAGACGATGAAGCAGAAGTTTGAGGCATGCGCAGTAGAAGCCAAAATGGGGACCATAAAGAGGGAGAGTCTAACCTGAGAAAATCTGGGGAAAGGATTGGACAGGAGAAGGCACGAAGCCCTGGAATAACCAGGGAAGGGACTGGATAAGGGGGGCGGCCCAGCAGAGTCCTGGGAAAACCCAGGAAACAGATCGGGGACTTTAAAAGACAGCCTGCTTGTTCTGAAAACCAAGATAATACATGGAGGATGATCAAGGCCTTCACGGCAGCTGCTGCTAGAGCCCGCCCTCTCTCCACACTTCAGGGCACATTATTTTTTTCACCCCAATAAATCTTACCACTACTCTTAAACTTCTCCCATGGATGAGTCCCTGAAATTCTTTTCTCACGACTTCACAGGAGACCATTTTCTGGGGCAGCACTTTTGTCCTTTTAACAGTAAAACCAGAACATCAGGTGTTTTTATTTTGTCAGTGAGTGAAAAAATCATTTGAAGCATCAGAACAGTTAATTCAACTGCAAGTAAACCTGCCCTTCATTTTATTGGAAAGTGAATATTTAATGTAGATTAGCAGTAATTTTTATTTCTGTTTTAGTCATCCATAAAGCAGTGTATGAGATACAGTAAAAAGAAAAAACAAACAACGTAACTCAGTGTCATGTAATCTGCTGCAAACAGTTGCTATTTAAGTCTATTTTATTTAACATTGCTATTGGAACACGTGTCAAGACATACTTTTTCTCAATATTTAATCATGGATCTTTCAAACACTAAAGTTCACAAAAATGCTATTTTTTTGTATTCATTTTGGCCTTACTGAATTTCATAAATTTTAATGTATTTTACCATATTAACTACAACAAAAATTTTATATGAGAGAGAGACATACACATACAAGACTGAAGATTTAGAAAAAAGATAAATTTAGTTCTGAGTCCTGCTCCATGTAAAATTTGAGCATCATGTTTATTCTCTTCTATTAAGCTTTTAAAGCAAAACATAAATCATAGTAATTTACATGATTAATATCAAATAATAAAAATCATGCCAACTTCCAGAGAGGGACTTCAAAGCATTATCTCTAAAGCAAACAATTTTGTTCCTTTTATTTCACAAGTCACCGATATCCTGCATGTGGACTGTAACAGTGGATTTCTAATTGGTCTCCTTTCAGTTTTAACTATACTACCACATAAATACAGTATGTTCTGTACCCAGAGTGCAGTCCCTTCGAGGTGAGCATATATTATGTAATTTCTTTCTGGAAAACCTCCAATGGCTACTCATAACCCTTGGAATAAAATGTGAACGTCTTACTCTAACTTCTATGTCCAAATGTCATTTGGCTATTGAGCACTTAATACTTTTCCCCTCCCCCATTTTTCCCCCCAAATCTTCTCCATTCAAGTCACGTGAATGTTTCTGCCATTCCAGAACACTCCCCAAAGCTCTTAACTCAGGGACTCCACACTTGCTATTTCAGAAACATGAAACACATTAATTGTAATGTGTGAACATCTTTCTCCCTTGCTTCATGTCTGAAAGGTCAGAAGTTTTTTCTTACCAGCCTTCATTTTATAAAAGTAACCTCATTCAAGTCTTGGCGCGTGAATGTCAACTTAATGAATGCTTCTCTCTGACCACCCTGGCGTTCCCTCTCCGACTTCTTTGATTCAGTTTTCTTCATAGAATTCTCTTCCTTCTAATATTCTGTTTCCCTTACTGTGTGTTTTTGTTCATCTTTTCTCCCTCAAATGAGAGCTCCTCAGGGCAGGAATTTTTGTCTGCTTTGTTCAACGCTGCACACTCAGTGCCTAGAACAGAGTCCGAATGCAGCGGCTATGTGTGAAGAAGTATGACTGTTTTACTATTCTGGGTTACTTGCATTTCCATATTAATTTTAAGGTCAGCTAGATAATTTCTGCAAATTTGGCAGAAATATGATGTTTTGACAAGGATATCATCGAACCTGTAGATAATTTGGGGTATATTACCATCTAATAACACTAAGACATCTGAAAACCGTAAACAGAATGTCTTTCTATTTATATACGTTTACTTTAATGTCTTTGAATAATGTTTTGTAGTTTTCAGTGCAAAGTTTTGCACTTCTTTTGTTAAATTGATTCTTTAATATTGTGTTCTTTTTGATGCTGTTGAAAATAGAACCATTTTCTTTGATGTTTATTTTTTTACACTTATGAAGTATGTAAATATTTTTCAGTATTCATCATGTATCCTGTAAACTTCTTTCATTTTTCTTGTAACCAAGGATTCTAGATAGCCAAATCTGGACATCACATCCAGAGATTATACCTCAATTCACTGCTTTTATGATTAATAGAATTTATGTGTGTGTGTGTGTCCAGTAAGTTAGCTGTTCCTAATTTATATCTTCTGCAGTAGCACAGGTACATCTGTATATGGGAAGCAACGCTGAAGAGGGTAGTGTGAATATAGAAATGGAAGAAGGGAACCATGGATCAGTAGACACCCTGAGGACGGGTCTTTCATCTCCATGATAAATGCTAGCTTCTTCTCTTGCTTTCTTAGCATCAACCACTGCATCTAATCAAATGGTTCTGGGGGTAGGTGATACTAAAAATAATAAATTCATTTTAAATTTATCTGAATTATTAAAACAATAAACCATGCAGGTTGAAATTTATGTATGTTAGTCACTGCTACCCCCTTCAGAGGACGTTTTTCGTCAGTTTGTTTTCGGAAAGATTCAGGAGTGTTTTCCTCTTCCGGTTTGACTAATGAACGTGGTTTACCCCTGACTGTCTGTCCTGTAGGGGACTGCTCACCACATCAGCGTTGATTCCATCTTGAGCCATAGAACAAAGTCCCCTTGGCAAGATGTCAGGACTCCTTTCACAACAGAGTGGCAGATTCCTGAATATGTGAATGCCCGGAGTTGCAGGTGGTAACAGCGTTGTTTAGTATCACAATATTAGTGCACAAGACTGTTTGGTGTATGATATTTTATTAAAGGTTCAGATGATGACTTATATAACGTGGAAACTTACATTTCACTGAAGAAAAATTATGATAGATGTATTTTACAAATAAACTATGTCAAAATGTTCACACAGTCCTAGGGAAAAAAAAATGCCTAAGGAATTAAATCTTTTATAGCAATCGCTGTTTCCAAAGTCAGCTGTCTTAACCTAAATTGTATATCCTCCCTGAGACATTATCTTTTTCTTTTAAACTCCACTGCAGTAATCATCACATTTAACCCCTAGATAAAATTGAGCTCATTTCAGGATTATGCCCTTATCTTTGAGTCTCAGTTACTTAGTATAGATTTAAGCATCAAAAAGTTCAAATTAAACAATGTCTCATTGCCTTTGGTACCCCAGAATAGCTGTGGCCCAAGTTATCCTTGTTCCCACCAATGTCTTTGCACAGAGCAGGAAGAGGATGGTTAAGACAAGGGCTGTGCACATGTACCCGCCAGTCAGGAGTGTCTGGGAAATGAATGTCCTTGATTGGACATCCCTGCACACAGAGGAATGCCATTTACAAAAAGGGGTGGCCACAGGTATGATTTATAAGCTTATATGAGGATCTATGTAGATAGTTTATGGGAAACCTGAAATTTATGGATTTAGGGGTCACATAGGCTGTGCGATTTACAGAGAGTAAAGTGAGGATATTCTAAAATCAAAGTACCTCCCTTCTAAACCAATGTTTCTACATCCGTAACTCAAAAACACGTCTGTTTTTTCACAAAGTAAAAAAATGGAGAAGAAAAGAGAGTTTTGTAAGAGAGTGGCTGCGTACTGCGTGCATTTTCTCGGGGAGAAGCATGTTTGTTGTTACATCTGTGCACAATACTTGCCTGTAACCTTGGAATCATTAGTAAAGCTCGATTTATGATACGATCTGTCATTTCCCTGAGTGAACTTTCTGTTAAGATGCACAGATACATTTCCCGTTGTTCATGTTTCTATATCTTAGTGAGTTAGCATTAAGTCAGGCATAGACTCGTACTCATACGTGCCCTTCCTTAAGATAAACATGGAGTTTTCGTGGTACTCTAAATTCAGGAAAGCAAAGAGGAAAAAAAATACAGTCTTCCTTAAGAGATAAATGAGTGAATGCACATACACAATTATCCACAATTATCCACTTATATCTATTCTTAAAGACAGATTCCAAACATTGGCTTAGACAGGTCTGGAAACCATGATTAGTCTGCAATAACCTGTGGTCTCTCAGATGACAGGTGCGGGTGAACTGGGTTAACACGTCTTTCTTTGCCCTAACATTGTAGCTATGGAGCGATTTAAACATCACAGACATTCTAGTTTAGTACTATCTTAATTACTGTGTAAGCATGAAATTGATCAAATAGGAAAAATGCAGTCTGAACTGATACACTAGTACGTGTGTTTAAATAGTTGAAAATAAAGGATTACTCACCAGAGAGAGAGAGAGGGAGAGAGAATCACGTGCCCGACAGAGTCATGATAAACCAATTCCCAGAACCTGTTAGCGGTGCCTGGCATGGTGACTAACAGTGAGCATCCATAAAAGCTGTGAATGTACTATCAGGCATTACTCATATTTCGCCTGCATTTTAGCTGATTTGTGTGTTTCCCTTCGTGTAGTATAAAACTTTCTATAAACTTTCCAATTGACAGTGCGCCATTTACAGGAATAACAATGTACTCAGATAGCTTGAGAGTTTGGCGGGCGAAACCAACTACCCACTTGTGTCTAGGCTCCTGACAGCTCCTTTTAGTAGATTACAATAGCGTTTTTAAAAATTAGAGATATGACAAGGCATTTTTCACACAAGCCATTTCTTTGTTAGCTGTGTCATTACATCAAGTATGCGACAGTTTTAAAAGATATATGTGCATAACAAATGAGGCTTAGGTTATGTAGGTAGATTACATAGGTAAATAGAAAGTTACATGGAATCATGTTAACATTGTATTGGTAAATTATGCAACGTTCTTCTTACTGCTGTCCCTGTCATTCAAAGGCCTGGGGACACGGATCCAGGATAGAAGGGGTGACAGGGCATAACGCATAATCAGCAGTGTGATTTTGTTTCCTGAATCCTCTTCCCATGAGGGAATAGCGAGGACTAGACCCATAGAAAACTATTTGTAATAATTGTCACTTGTGGAGGGTATGGTTTCTCTCCGAGACTAGAAAGCATTTATTGATCCTGAGGAAAGCAAAGAGAAAGGATAGGTGATGAAAACAGGAAAGCCACCAGTAAATCTGCCACTGGAGCCGCTAGCTTCACCCAAACCCAGTTGTTCTTCCTTTCATTACAATCTCATAAGTAAGAAGAAGAAGGGCTGAAGAGACGAGAGACAAAAAATGTTATCATTTCAAGAATATTGTCCTGCTACTGAAGTCCATGCACCCAGAGATTAAAGACGTCCTCCAGTGACCAGTGCTTTTAAGGAATAGCATGAAGAGAAAAGAAAATGGGAGGAGAGGGGCTCCCACTAGTGACCCTCAAACCATTTCTCTGCAACCCAAGCAAACTGAAGGTAGCACACCATGAATCCTGCATTTTGCCCTTTTATTAAAGGATCTTCAGCCTGACTGTGCTTACGTGATTGAAATTCCTCTTAATATAACACCAAACTTATAACTCATAAAATAATAACTTTCCATAGGCCTTTGCTCCATGACCAGAAATACATTAATTTCAACATTATCCTCTTTGTGAACTCGTTCCAGTGACTAAAATATTTGAGTTAACTAAACAGTAGGAGAGACCTAGGAGATCTTTCAGCTACTCTTCATTTTAAACATTAGACAGATTTGTTAAATAGTTTTCACCCTATCATATAGCATATTTATTTTGGGACAGGACTAGAATTTTGGTCTACTGACTTACTCTAATATTCATTCTAGCACACTTCATTGCCTTTCTGTTCTCTTCCTTTTTTTTTTTTTCTTTTCAACATAATTATTTTTGTCACCCTTTTTCTAATCATCTGACGTTTTAATTAGTGTTTCCAACATCAGACTCTGGACACTGGTGAAGCATTCCTTTTTTTTTTGTTTCCTCCTGTAATTCAGTTGCCTTTAGAGTGGCACTTCTTCAAGAATGTTCAGCTGAATTCCAAGTTTGTAGAAATGTTCCAAGTAAGATAGATTCCTGGGAAATTGGCTTGAGTAATGTTGTGCACTGTGGTTTCTCTGAGGTGTAAAATACACAACAGCATAATATGTGCTCAATGTAATAAGTTCTTTAGGATAGGACATTGTTCAGCTTCACCTAAACCACTGTTTTCCTAAAATACCTTTCCACCCTTTCCCTTTTCTGCGTGCACCATTCGAGTGCTCTGTGTGCCTTTGGAGAGCCAGCTGCCTCGGAGCTACGTCCCATTACGGTTGGGGGCCTCTACGATCGAAGGGGTGATCTCTGAAAATGGCATTTCATATGTTGAAACTTCCACGTAAAGTCTGCTGTCAGAATTTACCAAGTCCATTCAAGGCATTGATTGTTAATTTAATATATGTTTTTTAAAGAACTCAGGATAATCTGTATTATTGGAATTTAATATTGCATGTTGGCAGTGTGTTCACTGATAATTCTGATATGTTTTGCTATAAAGGGAAACTTTGGGATATCTATATCCTTAGCCAAATTAAAAGCTAGGCAGGAGAAGGAAGAGGTGAAGATGTGATAAAATATATTTGGATTGCTTATCATTTGCCTATGTTTAAGGAGTAAAACAAAAGCTTCAGAAAAAGGACACAATGCAAAAAAAAAGTGTACATTAGAATAAGGGAAACAGGCACCCCACATGTGTTTGCATATAATTATTTATTTGCCTCCTAATACACACATATATGCATATCTATATAGCTATATATATTCAATCCAAATGTCATTTCAAAAATAAAATCAATCCAAATACATATTTAACTAATATCTAATAATAGTTTTACCATTAAGAACTTAGTTTTGGTTGACAAACTACCAGCATATATTTTTAATTTTGAAATGTTTAGTTATTAAAATAAAGTTCTAATTAAGTTTTACATAGATTCTATTGATATTTGTTGAATGTACTTTATTTCCTATCTTCTTAAAATGCCTATGAGTTAAAAATTATTGTACTAAATATAAAATTTCTAGGCACCTTACCAATAGAAACAATAAAAAGGATTATACTTATTAGTAGAAAATATTTTAAAATCATCTACATTGTCACATAAAAGCTGTATTTTTTAATTTGGTTTATGAATTCAGGTAAATTCTTATGACATCTTATTAATTACAAAAATTTTTGGAAAAAAACTGTGTTAGGTTCACTTTCTGCTTTATTTTAATAGTTTCAGTTTATAAAATGTTTAGTACCCATTATCTGTTATACTTGGGTATACTGATTAGAATTCATTGTCAGGAAGAGGAAAATGAATAGGTTAAATTATGTGTAACATCTCTAGGGTCATAATAATATTACAAGAGAAAGCAAATCGTTTAATATAATATCATTATCTCTAAACTTTATTTGGTTTAATTCTACCAAGAAGGTTCTCGTATAGAGTGCTGCTGAGTTTTGTTAATGAAATAAATTGCCTGATTGAAGATAACATATCTTCTTAAATTACAGTTCTTTTGGAAGAGTCTAAGACACAAATGTTTGCTTACACTATATGTTTAAGAAATAGTGATAATCATCTGAAGAAAGTGAAGTGTGGGATCTGAGGTTAGACCCCACAGATACTAATTCAATTCCAAAAATGAGCATCAAAGCTTCAGCATCCTTGGGCTAATTAGTCTCAGAGAATGTGATAGCCCTTCCTTGGCGATTTTCATAACACCTGCAAAAAAGCAGATAAGTAACTACTCAAATAAAAGAAATATATAATTAATTCATGTACTAAAATATTACTCAGTCATTTGTATATGAAATTAGCAAATCCTTCCTTCCCTTATTTACTCACACCCTAATCTTGAGACTATTGGACCTAAGACAAATAATGTAAAGTTTCCATTTAGCTTTCATTTATAGAAGAAACCATCCTAATACTCCAGTTGAAATCTTTTGAAACACCAGCCATTTTTAGATCCAGAACCGCATTGTCATGGCTGGCTACTCAAATGGGCAGGAGACTTTCTTGCTTGCTCTGAAATGCACATCTCTCACTCTGCCATGACTTCATCATTCACCAGGGAATGAAAAATTGCTTCTGGTTTCTGTTGGGTCTTTGTTCCAAGTGAGCCACTTAACCTCATTTATTTTATTCATATACCTCAATTTTTTCTATTTGTTTTTAATTTACATATACCTCAATCTTGAAATATACTCATGGAAGTTACTCAGCAAAAAAGTGGATCCTATTCAAAATGTCACTCCAAGTTTCTTTTTTTATTCTTTCTTTGACCTGCCAGTATTGCTACTTGCTTTATAAATGTCTTCTGCTTTAGAATCACCTAAGTTTTACTTTTTAATATGATGTATTTTTTTAATCTCTTCCAAGAACTACTAAATCAGAATGTCTAGGTTTAGGTCCAGTAATATTTTGTAAGGTCCTCAGATGACAGTGACTAGGACTTCCAGAGGAAAGATTCTTAGCAAAAATAGTTATCTCTATTTTAATTAAAAATATTTTCTAACCAATAGTTCATGAGAATATATAATTAATTCACAATAATTTTAATATGAATTTTAATAAACACTTTTCAACATAAAATTCTAAATAGAGAATCACATATTAACGAATCAGACAGCTTTATTTATAGTAAATAGAAAAGATATTTTGTCACTGTATTTTTTTATATAAGTGAAAATAGTATTTTATTTTAATTTATTAAGGATCATTGAACTTTTCTCTTCCATTTCATTTTAGCATCTTGTTTCTTAAATGCAAACATAATGTCCCTGATTCCTTGACACTGTCAGTGATCACCGGCCCGCTGAGCACGGTCCCCCACGGTCCTCTGAGTGTCCAGTCTCCCACCGTAACTACCTCTTTGGTCCTGCTCCTCATCAAATTCAGCATTTCAACAATAACATTTGCTTCTTTCAGTTTAGGGAATGAAATGTTTTCTTTCTCTTTTACCCCAATAGATTATAATTTTCACTCAATTTAATAAGCAATGAAGTAAATCTTCATATTTTTACACAATACACCAAAAATCCATATCAACATATATACTTTAGAGGTAAACCGACAAAACAGAAAACAAAATGACTTGTAAGTAAATATAATTTCTTTTAGAACTTAACATATTTAAATATGTACGATTGATAACAATGTTGAAAAGTTTATGGTGATTTTTGAATAAATCAGGTTTTGGTGTTCAGTTTTTATGTCTTAAACTGGGAATCTTTTAATGTGATTTATATTTTCCTCCAGGCATATCCTGTTGGTTTATCTGCTCATGCTGAAAAGTGCATTTGAAATAAGAAATGTTGTCACAGCGTATGCTCAACATTTCAACCATATATATCTTTATTTCCCCCCAGAACATCTATCATATCAATAATAACTGAGAAAAAGCCACAAAAGAGATTAAATAAAACAATAAACATTGAGATTTTGCTGTTTGCATTTTGAAATTTCATTTATATATAGATCAAATAGAATTAATATTTTTCAGCTTTCAAATCCAATTAAGGCTGAAAAACTGCGAAGCTAGTCATTGCTTTCATCTATGTGTTTCTAGAAAAAAAGGTGTTCTGTGCAGTATGTTTGCATATTTACTAAATCTTTTAAAGAATATTTTAAGATTAGCTTATTCTAAAGCATGTTCAGCATTTGATACCTTAGATTTTTTTAAAGAGCAGCAAGACTAATGAAAAAGGTTTCATTTATTCAAATGTCACTTCAGAGTGCATACAGGATCTAAAATTATGAAAATGGTTTACTAAGAATCTGTAGCTGGAGGGGCCTTCAAGTTAAAGGCTGATCAGAGTCAAGCTTCAGGCACAAACACTAAATTACCTGGGCGGCCTTTGTCCAACATTATTTTCAGTTCAAGGAAAAGCTGTGTTATTGCTGACTCATAATCCTATCATCCGATCTCCTCTTCATTTAGAGTAACCTCAGGAGCGAAATCAAGTATCAGTTTCACACTTTGGCAAGATTTAAAAGATATTTCTCATGCACACAACTTAGAAATTCTTACCAAGACCATGTTCAACAGAGGCTGAATTATGACCCAATTTTGGCTTTTACGTTTCAAATTAAAAGCGGGCCTCAATTTAATTTCACTCTCCTAATCAAAATTATTTTTTCTCAATACTTCATCTTAACACTTCTTTACAACCTATATGATATAGCTCATTTTTATCTCCCAATGTTCTTGTCTCTTTTAGCTATCACTGTACTCTCAGTCCTCTTAACCCCTACAATACGTTAGCTCATATTACATATTCATTACCTGCAGCACCTAAAACTTCCCTGTGGCTTCATGCTCTTAGTTCTGTGTCTCCAACTACTGAGGTAGAATTTTAATGGCAGGAATTGTATCTCTGATTCTTTTCCAATCGTAAGGCTACCTCCTAGAGCTAAATAAGTGGGAGACAGCTAGCATGATGATCCGGAGAGTGTTTTGAAAAACACTTGTACAGAGAGCACCTGAAAAAAACACTATTGCAATGAAACTACTACCTTTTATGTGCACTAAAATTCTAGGTGATTTTCCTATTCTCTTTCTTCTTCTATAGCCCTCAATTTTTCTATTCATCATTATCTTCCCTTTAACATCCCTGCAGTTTGGACAGATATATATCCATTTATTTGATCAGTAACATTCAATGCGAAAGTTTGCTGAAGTCTTGATTGTCTTACTCCGGCTTTACTACACATATCAAAGAACATATTTGTATTATGTATGTTATGGTACCGATATCAGTGGGTGGTACAAAAAGATGGCCATTGGAATTATTTTTACCACTCCTTTGGCCTTTTGCTCTTTTTCTTCCAAGTGACTTTGTGTTTTAAAATATTATGTCAATTGGGCTGGGCTAATTAAGAAAAAGGTCATTAACTTTTCCTTGCATTGGTATCACTACCACTTTGAACCAATGTAAATTTAGAACACAACAACATAATTTGACATTTAGCTAGCATCGATTTGATTAAATACGTATCTTAAGGTCAATAAAATGGTGCGTGTAGTTCACATGCCTCTTATTTGGGGGATTTCTAGGGATTCTGTGACCATAGAATTGGAAATTACTGTGGAGCCTTCATAGGATTTTTTCTGTTTCCTTTCGTTTTGTGCGAGTGTGTGCTGTGATTTAATTTACCTGTCTCTGACAACTATATCCTACAATTATGTGTCTATACCTTCACAGTCTTCACTTACTCTGAAATAAGTAAAATATTTGTGCATCTGCAGTTTGAGGGATTGAGCAGAATAAAAAGATTCAAACTTGAATAGGCACAAATGAAATGGGTTTCTGTTTCCCAGGAGTTTTATAAATAATAATCTCAACCATACAAAACTGAACCAGATGCTTCTGGGAATGAGTGCTGTTTGGGGGAAATAAGTGCTCGGGGAGGCATCTCTTAAGTCACTTGCGTATGATTTAGTACACCTTAATAATAATGCTGAATGAGTATTCTCTCTTACGGGGCGGGGCAGTGTGCTTGCTTACACCTTTAACTTTTCGTGGCATCTGTGATGTGTATGTAGGCTGGGTAGCTGTTTCCTGCTGTGACGGGAAGGTTTCAAATAAGCATATGTTGTGCAGGGATCACAGCCCATTGGTTAGTGATGGATGCTGTTGCATGGAAGTGTGTGGACCCCTCACCGGGGCCCGTTACTGATTGTGGAGCTCCCACGGACATTTCCCCCACTGGAGCCAGTGTTGTGAATGAACCAGTCCTTGTGGTTCTTATGACAGCAAGATTCACCTCAGCAACAACCATCAGGGTACTTTGAAAAAATAAGGTTTATTACTCACAGGTCCTGGAAGGTTCAAGGCACACCTGTTGCTACACAATGAGGCTTGGGGGAGAGCGCTGCCTTGGGGTCCTGCCTCTGTTGGGGTTGAGGGTCAGGTGCCTAGGGTTTTGTGGGTTCTTTCTCTACTGGTGAATTTAAAACGGAGGAGCAGGAATTAAAGCTCCACGGGAATGGAAATGCATGTTCTCTCGAGATCAGTTATCTAAGTCACACAGGGCTCTCTATAAAGGTGAACGTCATAAGTGGCTTGGCCTGGCTTTTTAGCTCGTTGTTTTGCTGGCATTGTATTTACTCAAGTTGTTTTGTTGGCATTGTATTTGGATGACTTTGAAATGAATGCCCCAACAATCAAGAGTAAAGTCAGATGCTTACATTACAATAAAAAATGCTGTCAAGTCCTTACGCTATACCCTCTCTGTTTTATTGGTGCCTAAAATTTTTTAAGAGAATAAAGCTTCCTTTGATCACTATAAAGATAGGTTTTCTAATAGAAATATCTCTGTAACAGAGAGTCCATTGAAAATGCATGTCTAGGTGTAAAAGGTGTGTTAAGGGGGTTTAATATTTTCATAGTTGAGGGAGGAAACAAGGAGAGATGAAACAGCACGAGAAGCCCAAACACCTGCAGGACAGAGTGAAGAAGGCTCACAAGAAGAACAAAATTTTAAAGAGTTAAATTTATTAAAGATACATTATGCCAATTTTAAAATCTGCTCTTTGGGAGAGGAAATCATGTAATTCAAGTTTAGAGAAATAATAAAAATGATTTAAAATCTTTATGTAAACTGATAAAGTTAATAATCATTTTATTATTACTGCAGTTGTCTTTTTTAATGACTACATGCCAAATACTATGCTTTGTGTTTTGAATAAATTTTGTAATTAAATCCTTACGACATTCCTGGCTGTGGTCATATTACTATTTTTACTATACAGATAAATATATTGGCCTTAGCATTCTCAGAAAATTTATGCTAGATTATTATTTAGAAAAAGACATAGCAGTAATGCAAAATACGTTTGATTGATTTCAAAGTTTGTACTCCAACTGCTATGCAAATTTGCCCCTTTTAAGAGTAAGTTTTATAGAACACAGAGGCAGAAAATTTGGGAAAATTTATAAAAAATATAAATCAAGGACAGGACTTATGCTAAAATAGAAACAAAAAATAAGTATTTGAGTGTAAGAGGCTGCACCTGATTCAAGGAGCAGTGTGAATCTGTAAACCTAGATTCAAGAAGCAGTGTGAGGTGTGAGCAGAAGAGACCAAAGAAGGGCTGTGTGTGAAGGCTCAGGTTCCGTGCGTCATTTTCAATCTGGCCCTCTTTGTGGAAGTAAAGGACCTGGCTAGGTTCATTGGGATTGGTTGAGTTTAACATGCAAGTAAAAGACGCTGGTTGGCAAAATAGGTGGGCTTCTTTCAAAGTACAAAATGCGAATGGTCTGGTTGTCGCTCTGAGGTAGAGATTACAAGGCCCAGGCATAGCTGAGGAGTTCAAAACTTCAGAGAAACATGCTGGGTGGGACAATGGTCAGAAAAACTCCTTCCCAGCTTCCCAGCTTTATTTTAATTCCCCTGATATGAATGACTCTTCTTTGGTAACTGACCACTCAGAAAAGAGAGGATGCCAAACCTCTACATAACTCTCATCAAGTAACAAAACTGAAGAGAAGACGGTCACAAAATATTGTGAGGAACGTGAAGTATCATCAGAATATCGATCCTTTATTAAGTGCAAAAGATGCATAGTCTTGCGTGGGGAAGGTTTTCTTAGATCTTGGTATTCTACATATTTGAAGAGACAGGGACTGTTTCCAAGAAAGAAAATCCAACTCTCGTTGTTAGTGGTTATATAACAGGTGTGGAACAAGGCGCAGAACTTGGGGTGCAGGCTGAGGAGCCCCATAACCACACCAACATGGCTAGGGGAAGGGGAAGCGGAGCAGGGCTCCGCTGAGAGTTACTTTGCATATTTAAAGAGCTTGGCCAGTGTTTTAGTAATGCTCGTAGCTGTCCCAGCCGTGCTTGGAGCCAGGGAGATGCGTGTGACTTTGACTGTGAGGTGGCCGAAGGGACTTGCCGCGCCTGCCAGAGAGGCCACGCCTGCCTGGACTAACAATGGCAGCTGAGAAAGGCAGGAGAGACCAGAGTACTGGCAGGTATAGCCCTTTGTGGGAGGAGATGGAAATGAGATTACGGAGAAAGATCCACCCCGGAATTTAAGCCCAGTTGTGAGGCAGTCATGTGGGGTTCTCTACTATGCAGCTTAAAAAGGAACAGAAAAGTAGGATGTAGCAGCTGTGCAGGTCTTGGCCATGAGGTTTGAAAGAATGAAGAAAGACCTCCACCGGCCTGCCATGAAGAAGGGCCATGCGGTTCTGGCTTAAGAGCAGGTGCTTAGCTGAGCACAGGTGACTGGGAGAAGCAGAATGGGAACCTGCCTAGCTGAGCTACAGGCTTCTGTTTCTTTTCCTGAGAGATGGTACTGCTGACTGGCCTGGCTTGGCCAGGGGAGGCAGGCCTGTGTGTGTGTGTGTGTGTGTGTGTGTGTGTGTGTGTGTATGGATGTGTAGTTTTAAGGGACTTTAGGACTTAAAAACAGAATTCCACCATTATTCTGAACTGCATAACTTTTGAATAAATAGTTCCTTTTCTTTTCATAAGACTCTGGCATCAGGAGTCGTGGGATTTTTGGTGACAGGCACTAGAACCCAGTGGTTCTGTTTCAGTTATAATTTTCTGTAAGACATCACAAAACTTGTAATGTCTTACAAATTTCTCAACTGGAAAAAATGCTCTGAAGAAAACAAATTAGTATGTCATTTATAGTTTTATCATCAGGTTATTGTCAAGTAAAAGCTGGAGTCCTAGAATCCTTTCCCAACTAAGACAAAGTAACAGCTGAAAGCTGTAATCCATCTCAAACTCACTTAAAACCAGTCTTGGAAAAACCCCTTAACCTCCCATTCTAGATTACAGTTCTCTCCCTGAAGAAGGAGCTGTGATTGCATTGAAATGGCTCAGCATCAAAAAAACAAAACAAAACAAAACAAAAAAACAATAAGCTGAGGAGAACTTCGATTTGTCCTGGGCCTCCCCCCTGTCAAGAACTAGTCTCATTTGTCTGATTATTATTTTATATAGGTTCAGTTTTCTCAAAATTAGACTTTGAAAGTAATATTTGCACTAAGGATTTTTTTAAAGGAGAAGTTTGAATAAAAGAATTCTTGTGAAGGAGCAATGGAGGAGAATTGTGTGGATGGGGCAGTCAAATGTGATCTAAAATTCCCCTTCGGAGATGCCGGCCATGGAGACGTGACTCATTGCCCTTTGAACTCCTGATGGAGCAATCACTGGATGACTGCCATGTGGGAGAGGGGGAATGTGACCTAGTCTTGAACAAAGCAGCTTCCTCCCACAGAGGAGTCCTGGGAAAGCCTCATCTGTGACTTATCAACAGGCCACATTTCTGTACCTGGGGACATGAGTTCTACAAGAGGCTCTACAAGGTCCACCTGAGTAGCCACAACAACGAAGAACTTCTAGGTCCCGGCTGGTGTAGCTCAGTGGATTGAGTGCCAGCCTGCGAACCAAAGGGTCGCTGGTTCAATTCCCAAGTCAGGGCACATGCCTGGGTTGCAGGCCAGGACCCCAGCAGGGGGTGCGTGAGAGGCAACCACACATTGATGTTTCTCTCCCTCTCTTTCTCCCTTCCTCACTGTCTAAAAATAAAATAAATAAAATCTTTAAAAGGAAAAAACAAAAACAAAAGAAGCATTAAAAAAACAAACAAACTACCAGGTGTGTCTGTGTGTGTATGCATGTGTATTTGAGAGGGGGTTATATAAACATCGAGTGGAGTCCAGTCTATTATACAAAAACAAATAAACAAACTCTTTTGTTGTCATATTTAAGTTGATTTAAGCTGAAAAGATCACACACTTAAACATTATTTAAACTACATGTGGCTCCCCAAGAAATACTGAAAAAATCAAACCTCTGAGCTTACACCGATAAAGCTCAGTGATGCCAAATAACGGGGGACTGTGAATTACTTGTAATCATAGGTCCCTTGACTATATCCGCAGTTTTAATTTCCCTAAGGTGAATTCTTCCAAATCCTGCTACAGCTCAGGTTGTGCGAAGTGTGCTCGACGCCTGAGGCAAAGGGTGAAGGAGGTGAACTGAATATTAAAATGCCCACAGTAGTCAGTTTTACTGCTTATCAGTCTCCGCTAGAAGAAAGGTGGGAAACAGCGGCTGCGGAGGATCAGCAGTTACAATGAGGAATCAGCCATATTCTGATGGAGAGTAAATTACATTCTAGGATTTGGGTAGATAAGCTAATTAATGAATGTCTTAAAGCACCCACTTTGCTTTCCTGCCCCAAGGCTTTTCACATCTCCAATTTACCTTCTCAGTAATGTCTCGGAAGCGAGTTTTATTCCAAATGCAAAGCATTGTATCTGTCATTGGCTCCAGACCACAGGGAATATTTTAAATGTGTTATCTATCTTGTAAATATCTGTTCATAGAAGAAAGACATACATACACTGATGATTTTTTTTTCCCAGAAATGACTAGTTTTATCTTCTCATATTATAATTATGCAGATCCCCCAAAGTCTTTAAACGTTTTTATAGTATCAACGAAGTCACAATGCTCAGCATAGTTGATTTGCATTCCCATTTCTGCATGTTGGGAGAGAGCAAATGTATTAACCATACTTCTTTAGAGTCTCATACATTCCTCTGTACTGCATGGGACATGTGTAATAACCATGCCAGCAATGGTAAGCAAAGGGTGTTGAACAGAAGAGACACATAATGATTGTGTAAGAAATAACAGCGAATTAAAAATTTTAAGAGAAAATAGGATGAATCATACAATAAGTCTGTTGTACCAAACTCGATTTTTTCCCATCCAAGAGATACTTGGCTCTACCTATCTGTGAATGAGTGATCACTAACTATTTCATAATTGTAAACTGCTTTAAATTTTGGGATGGACACATAACAAAAAGCATTTTCCCTCTGTGTATATTGCCAGTCACTTTGAAACTATGGAAAGAACAAAGGTCTCATTGAATCTTGCAACCAGGGATTTGTTAGGCCCCACAATTGCATTCACTGCTACTCTCCCACATTGAATTCTCCTGAAAGATGTGTTTGTGAGAGCTGAGGGGCTTCCCAGCCAGCAAATCAATTCAAAAAGGTTGGCATGGCAGTGACAAGGGAACAAGGTAACTTCAGAGAAACACAGTCATGGCCAATGGCATTCCCCAATTATAAACCATGCAAATGGGTCGTCAGGCATATGCACATTTAACGAGGGATGCCCAAAGGAAGAGAGTTACTAAGAAGAGTCTACTGAGGACAATTGTGATGGCCATAGCAGTGGACACAAAATCAGATGATGACATTGTTAGCAAACGTATGTGTATTTTCAGAATTCGTTAGTTAAAATAACATTTTAGTATTCTTTCATAAGCATTTGTGGCATAGCATAGAATTGAAAACATACATATTACAGAGAGAAGCGAAGCATTATATAATAAAATAAGTCCTATATTTAGGTCAACTAAAAAGGAGGACTCAAATAATTTAACAACAAATAAAATTAAATAAAATATAAAGCATTCCATAAAATTATAAATTCACAGTGTAATACCCAATATAGTCAATGGGATATAGTTTTTAAAACAAAGTTAATTTTAGACCGTATAAGAATAAAAAAGCATTTATCTGAGCAAAAAAGGAGTTGCAGCCCAGAAGATAGAAAGTTAGGTAGCAACCCCGTTTATATTCCACCAAAACAAAGGGGAAGCCGCCTTTTACTGGGAAAGTTCCCACCCGGGCTCTCAGCTGGGTTTGTTGTATGTAAACGGGGTCTCCAAGTTGTGCGGGCTGATCGTACGGGGCAGGCCTCAGTCCATCGGGGGAGAAGTGCAATCCGTGCGGCTGTGGACTCGGAAGGTGTGGACAGGTGGACAGGGGCGGGGAGCACAGGGCGCCCCGACGCTCCTGTGGGCAGCTGGCCTCTCGGCTCTTGTTCTTGAGCAAACCGGGCCCTTGCCTTGGGAGTCCTTCTCAGCATATGTTCCTTCTTGGGGTTCAGATCAAGTGAATCTTTCTTTTCATGGTCCACGAATTGAATGACTTTACTAAAAAATAACTGTTAATTAACAAAAATGTTTCCTCCAGGGTGGGTTAAAAATTACTTTAAAAATTACCATTTTCTTTTGACAAACATTCATCCTTTGGCATATTTTTTCCTTAGGGATATACATAAAATATTTGAGCATGTCCATATTTTTAAATAGTGGATACCAATATCAGTATTAATGTATTATATACTTAGATATGAAACGCATTTTAGGTTCCTTATATGTTGTAAGATGCCCCAAGAAAAATTGAAAATCTATGTCCTATACATTTTAAAATATTTAGTTCTCTGGTGTCATGTAAATAATCACATAGATACTTTCTGACATTTTTAGGAGATGCATTTTAATGCAGATAATATCTTAATATATTAATATTATTTTAATACCCTGAAGAAGCCATAGGTTGAAAAGAAAGTAAACATACATATATACTTTTTACATTTATATGAAGATATTAAGAAATATGAAGATTTTTTTCATATAAAAACAATATATTTTATAATCTCTTATGGTTTACTTAGAGGGCAAATGTTACATGCATATAAAATTCTGAGAGAGCAAGAGAAGTTTTGAAAAACTACATATATATGTATTCAACTAATTACGCCATTTCAAAAGTTTATCACACCGATCTTCTTAACATTTGTCATATGCTAGGGTGGTCTACTGACAAAAGCTTCAATCATGCAGAAAGCTGTTTTCAGATTTCCATTTAAAAAAATGCAGGCGCCATTTACATGATAAATTACTCTGAGACAAGAATCTTAGCTGACTACACAAGTGCTTGATTCTGTTATCACTGATTTGTCCTTTAGTCTTCAACAGAATGAAAATGAAGGACTTGAAACTAATTATGCCAGGAAACAGAACTAATTTCCTTATACTGCCAAAAAATGCATGGAAAGCCATTAAACTTGAGAGCGAATAATATCATGTGCAATAACAAAGTATTATTAATGTCTTTATTGTCCTACAGAGTGTCTTGATTGCTATTCTTAAGTAAATTTGCTTCTAAAAAGTTTTACAGGGTTTCCTAAAGAACAATGAAAAACATAGGCTTCAATTAATAATGAAGTTTAAAATTTCTAAAGGAACTTTAATTTTTTTAAATTTTAATATGGAAATCAGAAAACTTACTCTGCAGGCTAAACACAGCTTACTAGCATAAATTTTAACTCTTTAGTTGAAGATAGTTATTGAAACTTTTAACTAAGAATCAGTTTCTCTCCACTTGTTTAACCCGATTAGTCATCAGTGAAATGAAAATTGAAACTGCTACATGAAACCATTTTATATGCGTAAGACTGGCAAAGATTAAAAAATAAAAGCAACGTGTTGGGAATAATGTAAGACATTAGGATTTCTCATCCACTCTTAGCGGGAGCAACTGTTTTGTTAAATATTTTGGCGTTGTAGAACCAAATAGAATGGAGTCACTTATGTCAGGGGCAAAATGGAGCTTGTCAATGCAGGTGCTTATAGTAAACTTGCCCAGGCCTTCGGTGCCTTTCTCAGAAGTCAACAGAGGATACCAGCCGATCCTCAAACGCTAAGTTTGTTCATGCCATCTCTGGAATCCTCGTTGTAGTGACTCAGCTACCCCTGTCCAAATAAGAAAACTGCCAGGCAACGAACCAGCAGTAAAAGCCAAGTAACTTCCACATTTACTTCTTAAAAACCCCTTAGTCTGTGAACAGCTTAAAATTTATCGCCCCTGTACTTTGCATTTCCTGGCTGCAGATCAAAACTGTAACTGCGCAGAAACTTCATTTCTTTCATACGACCTTTTATTCTTTCTTTCTTTTGACTCAAACTGGCCTTGTTTAGCCTAGGAACATCATGACTCACCCGCCTTCCAGTCCCTGGCAGGACCACTCCCTTAATCATTAAGCCATTAGGCAGGACAATAAGGTTCTGGTTAGCATCAGATAATCTGATGAACAAAGCCTCAGGTCAACTGACCACAGAAACAGAGATTTAGTCAAACTAAAGATAGTACCCAAGTTTCAACTGTGTTTCAGCTCCAGACCCAGAAAAGCAGAAAGACCCACAGACCACACCCTTGCAAAACCCCACAGAGAGATGCTATGGCTGACATTAACAGAGACCACTCCCTTAACCGGAGCCCTAACTCCATCAGCCACCATGATTAATGACCTTTCCCCTATACAAACCATCCTCTAGAGGCCACCCAGGGGCCAGGCCTTAGACCAATAGCTCACCTGTTTCTCTGGGTTTGGTGCCATTTCCCTAAATAAACCCCTGTTCACATTTGACAGGGCTTTGATGCACATGGGCAAATGAATCCCTTTAGTTCAGTAACACAACCCTTGCAATAAACTCATCTTTCTGCTATGTTTTATTCAATGTGCTGAATCTGGGTGTGGACGGCACTGCCAGTGCATTTAATATGACCTAACAATACTTCTCCCGTTAGGGACAGAACCTAAAGGACCTCCTGAGCATATACCGAGGTGCTCTTGCAAAGACACAGGCTTTGTTTTCTGTGTGTTTTTTTTTAATTAGGCTGTGGCTGCACAGCTTTTTTTCTTTGTTTGTGTGTGTGTATGTGTGTTTTATTTTCCTTTAAACCAGTCTGATAATTTTCATATATATCATTGTATGGATAATACATGTAATAACAACAAACATTTTCCTTTCTCTTCCTTTTCTCTCTCATATTAATCCGGAGAGCTGGTTCACTGACATTCCTCCAGTGAGAACGAACGTTAACAGGTCAGCGGGAATGGTCTAGCTACAACAGCGTCCTTGATTAGGAAGACGGTAGGACAGGATCCTGGGCACTTATATTTCCTATATTTTAAAGTTTTGAAGCATAGATATTTTTATTTATAAAATACCATGTGCTTTAGACGTTGAGTACATTTGAGGTATTGGTTACTTAGGCAAGCGTAGGTATAGGTAATTTTCAACATGTCACTTGAAGCTTTATTAACACAAAAAGAGGAGTTCGCCTTCGCCACTCCTATATTTTAATTTCAAATTTCTGCATTTGCCTACCTCAACCTTCCTTCATGATGGTTTTTCTAGAGGCGAAGGTGAAATGGCAGAGCCCCTGACCAGCAAAAACTGGCAAAAACTCTTTCTCTCTAGGATCTTTTCAGCTAAGATAATGGGTCTACAGGGGTCACCTTCTTTATAAAGATACAGACTCAAAGATCTCTCATTTAGTTGTGCTCGCATCTCTACCGTTCTTCAGATATCTATGGCAAATTCCATAGACAACCAACTCAGCAATGTTTATCTCAATAGCAAAAAACAATTGAAAGTGGTATCCTTCCCCCTTATAGTTAAGAAGCACCAACTGTGAGGATATGCTCTCCACTGGTCATCCGTGCAGGTTTACCTATAAAGCACCTGCTGATACTGTGGTTTGTCCATGTCCCCAAGGAATCTGTACATAGTCAGTGCTCCTGGTCTCCTATGCCATTCGGTTGGAGGGAAGGAATGTATCCTGATCACCCGTTTCTAAGACACCTGTCATGTGTGAGAGAAATACTCCTCTAATCCTCACTGGATATTATGTATCTGATAAACAACAATAAATCTCTCAGTATTTATTTTTTTATCATTAATTTGTTACTTTTTCCCAATATTTATTGGCTTTGTATGTGTGTGATTTCCTGTGTATTCTTTTCCTATGTTCTACTCTTTTTCTATCTTTTCTTTTTTTACTTTAACTCTTTACCTAATTTTCTATTGGATTAGATTAATTTTTCATAGAATTTTGGGACGGCAGTATATTTATATAATAGGATATTGATATAATATTTAATAAATATTATATAATATATAATAAATATTTGTATATTTATATAATAGGATATATAATAACACACACAAATGATTACTGTGGACTCTAAGGGATTGGTTCATGGGATTATGAGATCTGAGAAGTCCAGGACATCTGGAGACACAGAGCCAGTGGTGTACTTCCAGCCTGAGGGTTGAGTCTGAAGGCAGAAGAGAGATGTTCCAGCGAGAAGACAGGCAGAGCGAAAGAATTCTTCCTTAGACTTTTATTCTATTCACGGTTTCAACAGATTGGATGAGGCCCAACCATAATGGGGAGAATATTCTGTTTTACATATTCATATTACTTATTCAGATGGTAATTCATTATTCAAATAGTAATTATTCAAATGTTAATCAAAATTAGTTATTCAAGTGTTAATCTCATCAAGAAACACCTTAACAGGCATTCCCAGAAATAACGGTTAGCCAAATATCTGGGCAGCCATTCTCTTCATCAAGTTGACACATGAAATTATCATTACAGCTACAGCAATGTTTGACTCATATAAGTGGAAATACTTTTCTTGCATTGTTTTTTAGCTTTTAGTTGTGTTGCCTTTGCCCCAAAGAAAATTTAATTTCTTTAGTAAGATATTTCAACTATTACTTAATGACTTCTTTAATTGCTTCCCTTGCTTAAGAATATTGTATATTTAACTTCAGTTTTGGATTAGGTCTGCATATTTTATTAGTCCAGTTACATATTAATACAGTAACTGCAGAGTTATAATTTGAAATTATTTGCTACATGCACATGCATTTTTCATTCCTCAATCCCTTCAGGAAACAGGAATTTTTCTTCCTATTGACCTGTTATGGTAAACATAGATGCTGTTCAACTATTTTTAGCAACCCTTGAAGCTAACCTGGGATTTAGCTAAATAAATTGGGTATCTAAAAGTTGGAGAACTTTACTCTTTCAAGTAAAATTAAAATGTAAGCTTTTAGCACACTTGCTACTAAAGAATAGTGTTGCATGCGTGCTTCCTAACTGGTGATTTATGAAGACCCTGGGGCTTGTAGTGATTTGAAAACATGCCACAGGCCAGTTGCTGCATACAGTCTCCTGGTACTCAGCAAGCTACAGTCAGCACAGGTTACTCTTAAGTTCTTTCCAGTAAATGAGTCCTGATAAATTCTAGCAACATTCTCTTCTCCAAAGAGCCTCCATTATGGATTATAGGTATGAAGTATGAACAATTGAAAATGATTTATTTTGCAGTCTGACATTTTGATAAATCCAGAATAAATACATAGCTAAAAGAGATACATAAACATTTCAATATTTTAATATATGTTTGGGGTCTTCACAATAGTGGTTTTGTTATAAAAATATGTGACAAAACTCCTTAGCATTGTGTCTACTGACATCACATTGAAATCCAGCTGTTGTTCTTCCCTCCGTGATTTTTCCAGAAGGTTCCAACCGTGTTGTCTGGAGAATTAAGAGGCAATTCAGCTCTAGAATTTTCATATTAAGGGAACTTCATAGCCTTCTCATTTTATTTCTCACTAAATAACTTTATACAACTTATGATTGGTCTGAGCAAAAATATCCAAATATACAACCCTATTCATGGCTTTTTGGACTTTGATTTTTGGGTAGTAACAAATAGCCCAATGAACATTCACATACAAGACTTTGTGTGTATAGATGTTTTCATTTATTCTGAATATATTCCTAGAAGTAGAATTACTTACCGATATAGTAAATCTGTGTTTAATATTTTAAGGAACTGTCAAACTATCTCCTAAGGAGGCTACACCATCTTATATGCCCATCAATAACATATGACTACTCTAATTTCTCCACATACTTGCCCACATTTGTTTTTATCTTACTTTTTAACACTAGGTTGTATTGTTTAGATCAACTTTAGGTTCACAGCAAAACTGAGAAGGTACAGAGATTTCCCATGCACCCTTACCTCTACACAGGCGGAGCCTCTCCCATTATCAACATCTCACAGGGCCGTGGTGCATTTGGTGCAATCGGTGAACTTACATTGACACATCACTATCACTCTAAATTTGCAGTTTACCTTAGATTAAGGTTCAGTCTTGGCGTTGTACCTTGCGTAGGTTTGGACAAATATATAGCAATATGCATCCATTATTATAGTATCATAATTGAGTATTTTCACTGAAACATGCTCTGTGCCCTGCCCATTCATCCCTTCCCACTCCTACGCCTCCAGTTTCTGGCAACACTGATCCTTTCACTGTCTTCATAGCTTGCCCATTTCAGGGTGTTGGAATTCCACACTGTTTAGCCTTTTTAGACAGGCTTCTTTCACTTACTACTATGCATTTAAACTTCCTCTGTCTTTTCATGGTTCGACAGCCTCTTTAATTTATCGCTGAAATAAATTATTTCATGTATGATCAGTTGATTTTCAATGAAGGTGCCAGAAATATTCAATAGGGAAAATGTAACCTTTTAAACAAATATCATTCCATTGTCTGGATGTACCACAGTTTGTCTATTTTTTCCTATAGAAGGACATCTTGGTTGCTTCCAAGTTTTGACAATTATAAATAAAGCTTTTATAAGCCTGCCTGTGCAGGTTTTTGTGTGGACATAAGTTTTCCATGCCTTCAGGTAAATACAAAGGAGTGGGGTTCCTGACTGTATAGTAAGAATCCTTCAAACTGTCTTCTAAAGAGGTTGTATCATTTTGCATTCCCACCAGCAATGAGTGAGAGTTGCTGTTGGCCACATCCTCTCAGCCTTTGCTGGTGTCAGTGCTCTGGATTTGGTCTTTCTAATAGGTATACAGTGGCATCTGATGGTGTTTTAATTTGCATTTCCCTAATGATTTGTCTGGCTTTTAAATTATAAACATTTTAATAGGTGTGAAGTGTTAGCTCATTAGGTTTGAATTTGCATTTCCCCAAAGATTACTGATTATGAACATTTTCAAGTGCCTGGTCATTTGCATGTCATCTTTAACAAAATAATTATTCAGATTTTTGTGCCAAAACTTATTTAGACTATTTGTATTCTTGAGTTGTAAGATTTATTTATACATAGTATTCTAAATATAAGTCATTTATAGGCCATATGATTGCAAATATTTTCTGCCAACCTACAGTTTGCCTTTCCACTGTCTTTGGGGATATTGGCCTTGAACCAAATTAAAGAAGATTTAATCCTAATTTAGAACATAGAATATCTGAGAGTATTATAATTTTAGCACTTACATTCATATATATGATTTTTTCTGAGATGACCTTCTTGTACATTGTGAGATACAGGTTCAAATTCATCTTTTTGCATTGGATATCGAGTTGACTTAGTGATTTACTTAAAAGACTATCCTTTGGATATTTTTAGCATCTTTATTCAAAATCAATTGATCATACACAAAATAATTTATATCAAAACCCTCAATTCTGCTTTACATTCCTATATGTCTTTCCTTACGTCATAACCACGCTGTCTTGATTACTGTAGATGCCTGCAATGTTTTGAAACCAGAAAGTGGATTTGCTTTTACTTTTCAGACTCTTTGAGATATTGGGACATTTGAATTTTCACATTATTTTATAACAAGCTTAACAATTTCTGTAAAATAGGTCAGCAGCAACTTGAATAAGTATCACATTGAATAGATTAACTTGAGAATTGTTACCATCTTTAAAATATCATGTTTTCCCAATCTTATTCATAAAAGTTTCCCAGTTTATTTATATTAACTCTTGTTCTAGTTTCTGTAAATATTGTTTTGTAGTTTTCAGTAATTATACAACTTTAGTTAAGTTCATTTGTAAATATTTTATTTTCACTGCTATTGTAAGTGGGATTTTCTTGGTTCCATTAAAAATTAACATTTGATCTTTTAACTGGAAACGGATGGAACCCATAGGTGTTTGTGTACGTGTGTGTTTATGCAGGTGTGTACAAGTAGACAGGGTAGAGCAAAAGTAGGTTTACAATTCTTCATATGGAAAATAATTCATTAATTAATAAATAATAATACAAGGATAAACTCTGTGTTTTGTGTATTCACACCTGTCCACCCACTTCTGCCCCACCCTGTATATTCTGTGCCTTCTATATAAAAGATTATGTTGTCTGTGAGTAAAGAGAGTTGACTTTGTTGCCAGTCTACCCAGAGTTCCTTTTTCTTTTTCCTTTTTCTTTTCTCACCTAATGGCATTGACTAAAACCTTCAGTAAGATGTTGAATTTGAGTGGGGTAGGGTTTTTTCTTTCTTTTGTTTCTAATGATCCAGACCAAGATGAGATATTTCTCTTTTACCTTTAATGTGCTGAGGGCTTTCTTTAAATCATACATGGGTTTTGAATTTTGTCAGTCAATTTTCTATTTCTATTAAGACAATTTGTTTTTTCTCTTTTATTCTGTTGCATGGTGTATTACATAACTGCTTTTTTGGATGTTAAAGCAAATTTCCCTTCCTGTGATAAATCCCACATATCATTGTGTCTAATCTTTTTTTATATTTGCAGGATTTGATCAACTAGTATTCTGCTGAGGATTTTTATGCTGTAATCATAAGGGGTGTGGATCTGTAGGCCTGTTTTGTGATATCTTTGTCTAGCTGTGAAATCAGGGTAGCACTGGCTTTGTAGGGTGAGGTAAGAAGCACTCCCTCCTGCTGTATTTTCTGGCATAGTGGGGACTGTTGTTATTATAACTAGACTGGGAGATGTCAGTAATCTATGTTGAGTTATATAGTAGGCAGAAAATAAGTGCCTAATGAATGATTTTATAATAATATACCTACCTAAGACTACAGAATGTCTCAGGGTTTCTATTTAATTCTCAACCTCCTAAATCAATGTAAGCCTTAATAAAACATGAAGTCCAATCAAATACCAAGGCTGAGAACCTGTTGCAAATGCATGCAATTTTAGTTATTTATTTGGTCAATTTATTGTAGACTTAGGATTCACAAAGAGATATATAAATTAACATGTTTTCGAAATAGTGAAAAATATTCATTTTTGTCTTTGGAACTTAGAATTTGTTTTTCTTTGATTCTGGGCCACCCTGCAAAAGTCAGGGAGCTACCAAGGCTGTGCTGTGACTGTGCCGGTGATTTGATCTCTAGTGAGTAGATGCGTCCAAGGCTAGGAGCCCCCAGCTGTTCGCCCTTTTGGCTCATATTAAAGAGCAGGTAGGAGATTATGCTTCTACTTTGCTAAAATGCTACTCACTGCCAGGCATACACAGCCAAGGATGCTGAGGGATCTCTTAAGGTGATGTTTAAAAGAAATAATTCGGAACATGTTCTTTCTACTTTCTGGAGTGTGTGCTGGTATTTCATATTAGAATAAAAAGCAGGCATGAAGTGAATGCAAGAATTAAGTTTTTCACATGGAGCTTAATTTCTGAAACTTGTAAAAATGCATTATAATTAGCAGGTTTCCACATGGAGGCCTTTAGTGAGGAAAAGAAATATAAATCCTATTACTCGGAGTGTTAAAAATATAGCAAATTTAGAAAAAAGTACATTTAAAATATACATGAATAATAAGATTCATTCAAATAACATACAAAAAAGATGTCGCACTTACATAAAAGTGAGGTCTCAGGAACCGATGTCTCAGGAAATTAATGCACTTTCAAAACAATTTGGGTCGCATTGTGTACGGCTGAAGGTAGCCCAAGCTTCCTATTGGTTGGAATTGTTATTTCATTTGAACTAGGAAGCACATTTTCTTTATGTAAGTGTAATTTTTACATTTTAAATTTAAGTGTCAAAGGAACAATCATTTCAAAAGTTATGAAGAAATTCCCGAGGAAGCGAAGAAGCAGCTGCATCCGAATGACATCCCAAACGCTCCCTCGGAGTGGGTCACGGCAAAGCTTCGGTAGGACACCGAATGTGGAGAACTGGCAGTTTCAGGATCCTGCCATCACCAGGCCTTAAGGGAACTCAGCTGAGAAGGAGTTAAGAACACTGGGATGGTCTTCACTTAATGAGACTTGGCTCATTTTCTAGGTGTTAGCTTCTGAAACTTTCACTTGTACAGAACTTACAAGTGAATAAATTCTTACAGCATTTATTCCTCTCTCTTTGTATTATGATTAACACAAAAATTTTAGATTAAATATAGCTTAAACATTATTAAAAGTAAGATATGAAATTATCCTTATTAAATAAACACATTAATTTCAAATTATTTATCTTAATCCTATCTTTGAGCTACAACCTGTAAAATATTTAATGTTTATAGTATTTAAAGTTTCCTGAAGATTCAAATACATGTAATAAAAAAATGAAAAAATATTCAAAACAGAAACAACCAAATGAAAACAGCAAAACAGGGATATAACTATAGAAAATGAGGAAATGAAAAGATATGTAATGAGGAAGGATGTGAATGAATTACATAAATTGACACAAGTGATAAAAAAAAAGTAACCTAAGTCATTATACTTTATACATTTGCTGTTGGGACAAAATATAGTGTACTTTATATATCTGTAAAAGTACTACCATTTATTGGTAACCATCTTGCTACTAAATCAGAGTAAGTTAAATCAATGATTGTGTTTCTTCAGTAGTTCCAGAGAGGCCTTGTGTACTTGGAAAACCTATTGATACCTAAGGTTAAAATGTAATTGTTAAACAAACTTTTAATTTCAGCTCCAAGATATAAAGCTTCTGGAAGATGGCATTAGAAAATGTTGGACAAACTCAAAGTCAGTGATTTTTATTGGACCCATCCAAGATTTGCGGTTTGGGGCCGTGGGGGCCAACTGTCATTCCAATGTTTGGAGAGATCAAGGACACCCACAGAGACAGAACAAGCAAGATAATGCTAGCATGGAATGAACACCATTTTTTTTCTTTTTAAAATAATGGCCTGTGTTGACATTGGCTCATGTATCCTGCCCAGAATATTAAATGCTACTACACATCCATTGTCAAGTCCAAGCATCCATCAACTCACCTCGTAACAAAAGAAAGAGGAGAGACAAAAATAATAAAACTACAGGCTACATTTTCTGAATAGTCTCCTGATCAGCAAAATTTCAGCAGTCATAAAGATCTCTGTGTCATAGGTTAATGACCTGCATCCTGACTTCATCTATTTTGGGGAAAAAAAGGGGGAAAAGATACATAAAAATGCAGCTCTGACAGCCAGGATCTGACCTAGTGTTGCCAGGAGCTAACCTGCCATTCACAGCTAGGTAATCTTTGTATTCTGTTGAGACAAAAAATTCTCAGAATACAAACAACAGGGGAATCCACTTTTGATCTTGATGAATCTAAACAAAAGCAAGATGACTCCATAGTCATACCTGAGCTCATGTAAAATAGCCCACAAAAATAATCAAACATCCACCTATCCTGATTAATGTAAATGGCCACTGCTCCTTCACCAGTCAAAGGTCCATCTGACTATAGTTACCTTTGCTTAATTACCCACAGTCACTCCTGTCAATTTCTAGATAAAGCTTGAGATACTCAGGCATGGAATTACCACTATTTCCAGATAGCATCCAATCCCAAGCAAAGCACTGCTTTCTTGAAACCGCTCTGATCTATGAATATTCTCTTATTGAGCCTTTACAGTTCTCTACAGAGCTCCTTCTCTTTCACTGCAATTCATTCATTGTCAGCTTTTTAAAACTAGATGCCTGTTCTTGATCTTTGGCTAGAGGGCACTAATACCTGAAATAAAAAGGATTTTACTTTGTATTATTTTATTCACAGGAAGTAACCTTCAAATTTGTATGTATTTATAATTTCCATTTCATTGTGTTCCTTTCTTGTAGTTATCAGTAACTTTTTTCTTTAAAATTTTGTGTGCCCCAGAGGTATCCACATTTGGTGAGATGGTACCATATGGCACCCAGACCTGGAGGCACCGGGGAGCCTGGATCTCTGCATCTTTAAGGAGTAGTAGTCTTTAGCAGGCACAGGCACTTGGTTTTCAAAACTGTGGAGAAGTAATGTAGATTAGCACGTGCGGGGGATATTAAAAAGTTGAGTGTGGCTGGAGTGAAAAAAATTTATTTACAATTGAGCCTTCAGAAACTATGGAGAATAACACTGAGGAGCAATAACTTGTTTTTTAAAGGAATAGATAGATAGGTAGACAGATAGATAGAGATGCGGCTATAAGCATTTAAATACATTTTTCTAGAGGTGATGCTTGCAGCCAGCGTGTCCGTAAGTAGGTATGTGTCATTCTTCTACTTGTGATTTGGAAGAAATATGTCAAATATACCATGGTGCCTCATGTTTTCCCTCTGGAAAGACATGAATCCCAGACATCAAGCATACAAGAGTCTCCCTGATTATATCAGTTGAGTAGATCCAAATAAAGTTTAATGATGAAAAAATATTTCTCCAGTTGATAATGGACTTTAATATCAGGCAGACGGGAATACTGTGTGTCTGTGTCACTGAGAGGAATAAAGGCTTTTCACGTAGAGCCCAGTGGAACCATCCTTGCACTGGGCACCAAGCCAGTGCTCCTGGGAGACAGCCTGTCCGCAGTGCGCCCCTAGCGGCTCACTGCTGCGGGGACTCCTTGGGCCCTCTGAACCTGGGCGCGGGTTTGTTGGGGGGGGGGCTATAATGTGGGGATAAACACTCATCAGCCCAAGCAAGTTTGAAAAACTCTGTTGATTATTTTGAATATTTATCTCTTTGATTTAGTCAAAGAAGAAGAGAAATAAATAAGACTCTATCTTCTATACACATTTTATGTAAACTTTACAATGACAATGAAAAAACGTAGTTTTATTAGCAGTGAGAACTGTTACATAGAGTAAGGCAGAAACATTGTGTAACAAATGAAAAAAATGAGTAAATTAGATAAATTTTCCTTAAATATATTTTAATAGAAAAGCCAATTAGTGTTAAATTACAATGGCAGTCTTTGTGTTAATAATGTGGTATTAAAGATATTTCTTATCCACTCCTTTCTTTAAAACCAGCTGAAAGCAAGAATATCATGGGTAAAAAAAAAAAGATAAGCTAACTTCAATGAAACTAGAAACACCTCAGATTCTGAGTTTCGAACTAAGAATTCTTTAAAGCCACAAATATTACCTGCCTACTTCGTTCCAGGTGCTGTTCTAGTGTTTGGGGTCTCTCAGTGGAGGAAGAGAAAAGTGCTCTTCCACTTGCAAAGCTTTCATTTCAGTAGGAGGTAGACAAACTGTGAACAATAAACAATCTAATTAAGTAAATTAGATGATATGTAAAAGGATGATTAATGATGTGAAATAGAGGGAAAGTACAGAAGACTAGAAGTGAATGGGAAGTTCTTGGTGTCACCCAAGAAAATGCCCCCAATTGAGTTAAATGGGGAGGGAAGACTTTAAAACTACTGCTGTCTATGGTATTCTTCAAAGGAGAGAGATTAAAGCTGGCTGTGCTGAACAAAAAGTGGGAGCATCTTTAAGGGCTGGGGTGAACTAGTTGGAAAGTCTGGGGGATCCGAGGGGGTGTTGGTCAATGTGATTAGGTCACCTGTGTTTCCTGGTTGGCACTAACTGAAGTTAGGCTCCTGCCCACACACAGGGACTGGAAAATGGGGGAGCTACTGGGGGGCTATCTGTCCTGATTGTTACATTTCAGAGGAATGGCTCCGGGTCCTGAGAGACACATATTCCTGGGTTGAGACAGATATTCCTGGGTTGTAAAACTAACAAACAACTGGGAGAACATTGATATCTCAAAGAAGCAGAGGAAGAATTTACAGTTGCATTTTACTGATATGTGGGATATGAAAATGAAAGCAACAAATGAACAAACAAGACAAACAAACAAAAAATCATGGAAACAGACATCAGCATTGTGGTTACCACAGGGAAGAAGGTGGGGGCTAATAAAGGGTAAAGGGGGTCAAATATAAGGTGACAGAATGAGATTTCACTTTGGGTGGTGGGCACCCAACATCCAGCACTGCAACATACAGATGATGTATTATAGAATTGTACACTTGAAACCTAACTAATTTTTTAACCAGTCACCCCAATATTTCAATTTTAAGAAGTTTAAAAGGGAGGTCAGGGATTCCAGTCATGAAAACACTTGTCTAAATTTTGGGTATGCTAAGGAGAGCTTCCAGGCCACCGTGGTCAGATATTTGGTGATATGGGATGCAGGCTAGGTAACCATCACCAACAGGAGAGACACTGAGAACGACGTGGAAACATGCCTTAAAGAGATGTCTCCACAGCTCTGGTGCGGAAATTCAGAAAAGTTCTCTCTTAAAGATGTCCGTGAAACCCAGTTTTCCTCCCTGCCCTGCACTTACACTTATGGTGAGCAAACTGGACCCCCGGGGGAGACCGGGCTCCAGGTGGTGACAGGCAATAGAGAAGGAACAGTAAGGGGTGCATGCATAGACACTAGACACAGAAATCGAAAGCTACAAAAGGATATAGCAAACGAAGCTGGTTTTAAAAATCACACACAAAAGGAGGACTTAAAATGTGGAAAACTTTTCAGACCAGAAAATCCAGGTATTCTCAAAGAGATATTGTGGCTTTATTAACTCATACACAAGGTGCAGTCAAAACAGAAATGAAAGAAAAACCGACGGAGGCTCATGCCACAGGCGAGGAGAGGGACAGAGTTTCGGCAAAGTGGCCAATAGCACATGCAGAGTATGAATTTTATCATAGAAAGTCAGAACTCCAGGGCCAGGGCTCTGAAACATTGTTCTGTATAGGTTTATCTATCGTTTTTGATGAAACCCTGTGATAAAATTTATCCAATAAATTTTGAATTAAAATATAGAGATCAAGATTAGAGAGATTGTGGTGTTTGA